>PVJS01052573.1:0-13574 GCA_004027185.1 Glis glis
CGAACCTGGATCCTCCGGTCTCCGCCTCCCAAAGTACTGGGATTACAAGTGTGTGCCACCACACCCGGCACATCATGATTTCTTGAAAGAGAATATTTTAAGCTGGGAGTGGTGGTACACGTTTGTAATCCCAGTACTTGGGAGGCAGAGACCGGAGGATCCGGGTTTGCAGCCAGCCTCAGCTACTTAGTGAGGCCCTCCGCAACTTAGTGAGACCCTGTTTCAAAAATAAAGAATAAAAAAATAGGGCTGGGGGTGGAGCTCAGAGGTAGAATGCCCCTGGGTTCAATCCCCACTACCACAAAAAAAAAAAAAGAAAAAGAAAAAAAAAGAAAAAGAATATTTCAACCCTCAAAAGATGGAAGGACAAAATTTCAGGATAAAGGACTATATCTATATCTATATCTATATATATATATATATATATATATATATTTGGTGGTACTAAGGATTGAACTCAGAGGTATTCTACCTCTGAGCTACACCTCTAGCCCTATTTTTTATTTTCATTTTGAAATAGGGTCTCGCTAGGTTGCTGAGAGTCTCACTACTTGCTGATGCTGTCCTCAAACCTGTGATCCTCCTGTCTCAGCCTCCCAAGTACTGGGATTACAAGTGTGTGGCACCACACCCAGCTTGATCGCGGCCATTTCTACGACGTCATTTTAATCACTAGAGGGAACTGGGGAGGCCATCTGGTTGAGTCGCACTATCTTACGGGTTGGAAACTGAGGACCAGAGAGAGGAAGGGACACAAGGGGAGTCGCGATCCCTGGTGGGAGTGGGACTGGGGCCCAGCCCAGGGCTCCTGAGTTCCCAGCCCCGTGACTTCCACCCCTCCCCAGCTGCCTTGGGGCGCAGTGGCAGTACTGGTGTCTCTTCTCCTAAGGACACTCATTCTATCAGATGAGGGCCTCATCCCATGACCTTCTTAGAGGCCCCGTCTCTACATACAGTCACATGGGGGTTGGGGCTTCCACATAGGAAATTTTTTTTTTGAAGCAGTGTCTCTCTAGGTTGCTGAGGGTCTCACTACTTGCTGAGGCTATCCTCGAACCTGCGATCCTCCGTTCTCAGCCTCCCAAGTACTAGGATTACAAGCGTGTGCCACCACACTTGGCTCACATATGGATTTTGATGGGATAGGAACTCTCATTCTGCAACGACCTGTCGGATGGATCACGGTCTATGGGGGCAGCAGTGAGGATCTAGAGGGGGACACAGACAAGTGGGGGAAGGGGACAATAAATAACCAACAGATGATGGCAAATTGTGGCCCATGCCCTGAAGGAAGCCAGTCTGGTGCAGCCACGGAGGATGGCGGAGGTGGAGGGAAGAGGCGACTGAGATGGGCTTGTCAAGAAGGGACTTGGAGGAGCTAAGGTTGAAGGAAGAGGAGACCGCTGTGGGGAAGCTGGGACCGGGTGGTGGTTCGGTTAGGGGTGAGGCTGGGGCAGCTGTCTAGGCCGAGCAGGCGTCAGGGAGGAGACCTGGGCCGGGGCGTGGCAGACGGCCCGGGAGCCGGGAGGAGCAGAGGTGGCTGAGTCCTGTGAGCGTGGGGCAGAGCTCACATGGGCCCAGGCAGGCCGGGCTGCACAGGTCGTGGGAGAACTGGGGTGTCTTTTGTCGTGTGCTGGGAAGTCACTGAGGGGGGCTGGAAAGATCAGCGAGGGGGAGGGATGTCAGAAGAGTGAGAGGAGCAGGGGGACCAAAGCGGAGCCATGGCTGACCAGGGGAGATGCTGGGGCCTGGGCTGCCGAGGTGCTGGTGGGGATGGAGAGGTGCGTGCATGTGTGTGTGTGTGTGTGTGTGTGTGTGTGTGTGTGTGTGTGTACATGCATGCAAGAAAGAGCGCAAGCCAGACAATGTTCTCATGCAAACCCCATATTGCGCCTAATCTGGTAAAATCAGGAGCTATCCCTCAGAACCCCGAGTGGCCCGATCACGTGCCCGTGTGTGGGCACAGGGTCTGACCCACTTCCAGGTGACTGGACGAGTCGCACAGGGCGGACTGGGGAGGGGAGGTCGGCGGCTTCACGACGGGGCCTCTTGCCTGCTGCAGGAGTCAGCTCTGCTCCTGCCACCCCGCTGAGTGTCACTCCAATGTTTGTCCCAGCAGAGGCTCATCATGACAGCCATCGTCCTCATCATCATGCTGGATGAGCGTCACCGTTTATCGAGCGCTTCCCAGGTGCCAGGGACTGGATCCTGCCCGCGATGATTTCACAGCATCCTTCCTCCGCCAGCTTGAGCCTCAGCCAAGCCAGGGCCGGCTCTCTGAAGGCAGTGATGGCGTCTACCTAGTTTCCCGCCTCCTCTCTTCCTTGGCCTGACTTCCGTTCCTCACAGTGGCCAGCAATGACGACCGACCAGACTTTGCTCCTGTTCAAAGCCACTCCCTTCTCCGAATCGCTCTGAAAGCAATTGGTGATCAACCCATCAAGTCTCAAGGTTTCAACTCTGCGAATATTTCAACAAAATAAACACAGGCGCATGAAAATAGTATGGAGATGCCAGGTGTGGTGGCGCACACCTGTAACCCCAGTACTTGGAGGCTGAGACAGGAGGATTGCAGGTTTGAGCCTCAGCAATGTAGTGAGACTCTCAGCAACCTAGCGAGACCTTGTTTCAAAACAAAAAATAAAAAAGGGCTGGGAGTGTAACTCAAAGGTAGACTGCCCCTGGGTTCCCTCCCCAGTACCACACACACACACACACATGCACACACAAACACAAAATAGCTTGGAATAATAATCTAGAGCTTATATGTTTTTATATGTACTTTCATATATATATATATGGAAATATATGTATATTTTCAAAAATCCTCTTCATTCACCTATTACTTATCTCAAAAGAACAGAACTCTAAATACATAATATTTATTTCAAAAGCTACCATAAGTGGTATATTTGTTGCTCAATTTAAGTTTTCTTAGGTGTCCCACTTCTGGGAGGAAGGGACTGAATGGGTTAAGATTCTTCACCATAACCCACGAGGTCCTGCAAGATCCAAGCCCCTCCTGTCCCTCCAGCCCCACCTGGACTCTCCCTGGAACATTCCATCCACACCACCTGCGTTCTGTTCTAGAATAACTTTGCTTTGTTCTTATTCTTCTAGTTCCTTGAGGTACAATGGCAGGCTGTTCGAGCTCTTTCGATGGAGCTGTTGACTGCTTTGAACTTCCTTCTTAGAAATGCTTTTGCTGTGTCCCGTAGGTTTTGGCACGCTGTACTCCTACTCTCATTTATTTCAAGAAGTTTTTAAATTGCCTTCTTAACTTCTTGTTGATCCACGGTTTGTTCAGGAGTATGTTGTCTAATCTCCACTCATTTTTGTAGGTTCCCTAGACACTGTTAACAGTTTCTAGTTTTAGTGCCTTGTGTTTAGAGAAGATACTTGGTATGATTTCACTTTTTAGAGAAACGCATTGAGACCTGTTTGGGGCCTATGGGACCATCTATCTCGGAGAATGCTTGCTGTGCGATTTAGAAAAACTTGTATCCTGCAGCTGGCGGACGGAATTTTTCGTAGGCGTCTGTTCGGTCTGTTTGGTCTAGGATGCAGTTGAACTCTGCTGTTTCTTTGTTGATTTTCTGTCTGGATATCTGTCCACTGCTGAAAGTGGGGTGTTCAAGTTCCCCACTGTTACCATATTGGAGTTGGTCTTTCTCTTTATATCTACTAATATTTGCTTTATAGATTTAGATGCTCCAATATTGGGTGCATAAGTATTCAATTTCCTCTTGCTGAATTGATCCTTGTATCACTGTATAAAGCCCTTCCTTGTCCCTCTTTACTGCTTTTGACTTAAAGTTTACTTTATCTGAAGTGAGCATGGGTACTCTTTCTTGGGGGATTCCTTTTACCTGGAATATCCTCTTCTATCCCTTTACTTTCATATTTTTTTTCGTTTTGCTTTGTGTGCTTTTCAGCTCCAGGATTTACTTTTAAGAATCACTTCACTCTGTTAAGTTTCTCTGATAAAGTACTGGATTGTTCCTTTGTGTTTTCTTGAAGTTTATTAAGTTCCCTTAAAATGGCTATTTCAAATTCTCTGAGTTCACACATATCAATTGATTTATGGCTGGTTACTGGTACTTTATTTTGTCTTTTAGGTGAGGTTATGATTCCCTGAAAGTTCTTGATGCCCATTGGCATATGATAATGTCTGTTCACTGAAGGATTAGATATTTATTGTAGTCTTCATAATCTGGCTTGCTTTTTCCCCCATCCTTCCAGAAATTTTAAGCAGGCTGTTATTTTCTCTAAGTCTATGATCAGTTCTGCTATTTCAGCACTAGATGGTGTCCTAAGTTTGCTGTGAATTCACAGTTGGTGTGTTGTCACTTTTTCAGCACTAGAGGGGGGCCCAAGCCCAATTTTGTTGCAAATCTTCTGTTGGTAAATTGTTTGGAATGGTCTTGGGAAGTACCTAACAAGGGTTGTCTATTCCTGTGAGCCTCTCTCTCTGGTGCTGGGACAGGCCAAGATGCCTCATCTACAGTCACCAGCCTGTGGTCAAGTGCCATGGGACTCTGCCTGGCACTGGGCCTCCCCATGGAAGGTCTGGCCCTAGGCTCTAAGCATATGACTTGCAATTACTTCCCTCTTCTTCCCCCAAGTGGACAATGACTCTCTCAATGTTGTGCCACCTGCAGTTCTGGAGGAGGGATAGTGTGGGCGATTCCACGTTCACCATGGCCACCTCAATGCTAAGTCACACTCAGAGCCCACCGCCTGCCAAGACCAGCACAGTACGTGAAAGGACCAAGGCCCACACTGCTCTGGCCTGTGTCGTGGTGTATCTATGGCCTGAGCCCGCTGCAGCTGGTGAGAAGTGATGCTGGACAGAATATGACCCGTCCCACCAGGCCACCGGTCTCTGCTTGGTACTGGGGTTGGTCCAGGGTCTTGTCTGTGGGCCCTGGCCTGGGGACGGGGGCCATTTGGTTCTGCCTGATGTTGGGTTTCACCCTGTTTGAGCCAGGCACTGAGTTCCAAGGCCAAATTCCTCACTTAACTTCCCTGTCTTACCCACCCCTGGAGGCAGCCTCTTCTGTGCCCTGTTGCCCAAGGTCGGAGAGGGATGGCAGAGCAGCCCTTGATGGCCAGGACTGCGCTCACTTAGTGAGACCCTCTTTAAAATAATAATAATGATAATAGTAATAATAATAAGAAATACTGCTGGAGGCATAGCTCAGCGGTAGAACACCCGCCCCTGGGTTCAATACCCAGTACCCCCAACCAAGAATATGCTACAAAACTGGGGGCAATTTTCCCCCTCAAATTTAACTATAGACCCATATTTCCCCCTCTACCTGCTCATGATTTCTTGTTCAAAGTTGTAGATCAATAAGGGAGAAAAAAGCTAGGCGTGGTGGTACATGCCCATAATCCCAGTTCTTTCTTTTTTTTTGTGGTACTGGGGATTGAACCCAGGGACATTTCACCTCCAAGCTACACCCCCAGCCCTATTTTTATTCTTTCTTTTGAAACAGGGTCTCACTAAATTGCAGAGGGCCTCACTAAGTAGCTGAGGCTGGCCGCGAACCTGCGATCCTCCTGTCTCAGCCTCCCAAGTACTGGGATTACAAGCATGTGCCACCATGCCTGGCTAATCCCAGTTCTTAAAAGCCTGAGACAGGAGGATCGTGGGTTCGAGGCCAGCCACAGTAAATCAGCAAGATGCTCAGCAACTTAGCGAGACCCTGTTTTGAAATTAAAAAGGGCTGGGGGTGTAGCTCAGAGGTAGAATGCCCCTGAGTTCAATCCCTAGTACTTAAAAAAAAAGGAAGCTATCTGGGGGCTAGGGAAGGACACCAGGCAGCTGCTAACATGCACCCTAGCAGGGTGCTTGCATGAACACAGGACTGTGCAGCTCCCCAGGCGCTTAACTTATCCAGAATCCCATTGATACTAACCCTGGGAGAAAGAAGGGTAGGCGTGAGTCCCCATGTTGCAGACGAGGGCCTTGGAGCACAGCAGTGTAAAGGTGCGCCTCCATGTGCTGGAGGGCCACTGGGAAACCCAGGGGCTCAGCACGCTCCCCGCGGAGCCAGGATGACGCACTTTACATGGATGTCACACTGGTGCCCACGGCGTCTTCACCCAGCTCAGGTGCCCGGTAACTGCAAACACATGAAGTCTGGAGCGAAGCCACTCTGCCCGCCAACCAGGAGGAGGCCGGCCTCTTGCTAAGCAGCTTCCAAGCGGGGGAGCAGAGATGGCTTAGAGTGCGTCCTCGGGGGTCATCTGGCTGGCCTTCTCTCTTTACAGATAGGGAAACTGAGCCCGAGAGAGAAGTCACTTGTGTAAACTCAGGAAGCTCAGCCGGGCGTGGTGGCACACACTTGCAATCCTAGTACTTGGGAGGCTGAGACAGGAAGATCGCGGGTTCGCAGCCAGCCTCAGCAACTTAGTGAGGGCCTCCGCAACTTAGACCCTGTTTCAAAATAAAAGATAAAATAGGGCTGGGGGTTTAGCTCAGAGGTAGAATGCCCCTGGGTTCAATGCCCAGTAACACACACACACACACACACACACACACACACACACACACACTCACACACAGAGTCAGGAAACTGAGGTAGTGACAGGGGTCTGTGGTTAGGCACTCGGGCTTCAGCACTCAGCTGTGGTGCCCGGCTCCGCCACTCGCTAACCGTGTGACTCAACTCAGTTCCCTACCTCGGGGCTCCGCTGTGCTCTGTAAATGAAGACGCCATCTGCCTTACAGGGTTCTAAGGCTGATTTAGTGGCATAACACACATAACATATGGACGTGCTTTTGCACTGTCTGGCCCATGGTGAGCCTCCCTGGGCCGTGTCCGTTCCTGTCTCCGGAACCGGGTCTCCCGGGTCACAGAGCAGTGTTTCCCGGGCTCCAGAGCTGCTCGGACAAGAGGTGGTTCAGCCTGGCTTGGAGAAAGGGAGGCATCTGGCCCTCCGAGGAGAAAACAGAAATGATCAACAACATGTCACTGATTTAGGCGGCGCCTTTCCCTGCCACGGGCAACAATTCCGACAGAGTCACCAGATACGGTCCTGCGTGTATTCCTATAAAGGTGTGTTTTTGGTGTATCTTTTCATAAAGGTGTGTATTGCGGCCTTATCCTTTCGTATGCTTAATTACTGGAAATGGCGTTGTGTTAGAATCTCATTGCTCCCAGAGGTGTACGGGCCCCCTTTGACAAGTCGGTGGGAACTGGGAATTCTTGCCGCGAAACAAACAACAAAAATGAGACAAAAGGCGCACCAAGCAGACAACAGATAGATGCCTTTACACAGCGCGTCTGTGCGCGGTTCTGGGAAGCCCAAGACTCTCAGATCATGCCCTTAGAACAGAGGGCTGGGAGCCGGGCGTGGTGGCCCACGCTTGTACTCCCAGTACTTAGGAGGCTGAGACAGGAGGATCGCAGGTTCGTAGTCAGCCTTAGTCAGCTACTTAGTGAGGCCCTCCGCAATTTAGTGAGACCTTGTTTCAAAATAAAGAATAAAAAATAGGGCTGGGGGTGTAGCCTGGAGGTAGAACGCCCCTGGGTTCAATCCCCAGTACCGCAAGAAAACAAAAAAAGAACAGAGGGCCGGGCATAGGACTCACTGTCTTCCTGATCTAGAACTTCCACTCTCTTTAAGCCTGAAAGGCACTCACCCTGGCCGCCCATCTGCGTGGGCTGATGTCATAGCTGAGTCCTTCCTGCTTCTCACAGTCACTCTCACCTGGTAAGTCCTGTCACCGGGATGGCCACGTCCACTTTGTGGGACACCTGTTGCTCCTAACACCCTCCCCATCCATGCCCCCTTCTTCTGGTGCAGAGCCCCATTTTTGCTTTGAGGTGGCACGGGGGTCACGGTGGCACTGTCCACCGGTCCCCCGACTCTGCTTGCTCAGGGATGCGCTCGCGTGACTGCACGTCCTCTCCGTGGACTTTGCCTCGTGAACAACGAGCCCAAGAACAGAAGACAGAGCTAGACACGATCGCAGAGGCGGGGGGCGTTCATTCCTCTGACTCCGCCCGCAGACTCTGCCTGGTCCTCTCTTCTTCGAGGGCTGCTTCGTTGGCTTTTCTCTGGACTCTGAGCCACCTTGAAGTCCCTTCGGTTTCACAAGTTCAGAGTTAGATTCCTTTGCTTGCCACCAAAGAACCTAACCGAGCTGCTTCTCTTAGGGTCAACTTACTTCCACAACATTTCCTGTGCCTGGGATGTCGCGCCTGCTCCAGGGAGATTCTGGTGGCCTGGCTACTGGAGACACCTGGGGTCTGGTGGAAGGAAAGGAGAGGAACTGGATCGCTTGTCTTCTACTCACACATCAGACAGGCATGGCGGCGTGGACACGTGCTTCGGGTCTGGGAAAGGGCGAAGGGGACCATGATATGATGACATAGACCTGTAGGGTAGGTGAGGGAGACACCACCCAAGTAGAGAAGCTTGACAGACTGGTACAACCTGCAGAAGGCAAAGGAGGTCAGGAAAGATCCATCCAGACACCCACGAGAGACAGCGGGGAGGGCTCTCGCTGCCACGTGAGGCAGAAGTGGGGACTCATCAAAACTGTGTTTAGTGACCCCAGCTACCCTAAAAAATACAGCAAATAGCTGGGTGTGGGGGCGCATGCCTGTAATCCCAGTACTTGGGAGGCTGAGACAGGAGGATTGCAGGTTCCAGGCCAGCCTCAGCAACTTGTGAGGCTCTCCGCAACTTAGTGAGACCCTGTTTCAAAATAAAAAATAAAATAGGGCTGAGGGTGAAGCTCAGAGGCAGAATGCCCCTGGGTTTAATCTCCAGTACCGCAAAAACAAAACAAAACAAAAACAAAACTGTGTTTAGTGACCCCAGCTAGACTAAAAAATATGGCAAATACTTAGAGGCTAGACAGTAGGGAAAAGACCACAACTATCTCCCGGCACTGGGATCTTACTTGAGAGGCAGGGTGTTGTTCTCTGAAGGGCATGGAGGCATGGAGGTTCCAAGACCTGCTGAGAAGATGGCGGTTTCGTGTTTTCCTTCTCAACTTCTTCAGGGACATCTGTTTAATGAGTGGACAGGACTGAAACCTGGTGCTTTAAAAACAGCTCTCAGCTGGGCGTGGTGGCGTACGCCCGTAATCCCAGTATTTGGGAGGCTGAGACAGGAGGATTGCAGGTTCGCCGCCAGCCTCAGCTACTTAGAGGGGCCCTCTGCAACTTAGCAAGACCCTGTTTCAAGATAAAAAATAAAATAAGGCTGAGGGTGAAGCTCAGAGGCATAATGCCCCTGGGTTCAATCTCTAATACCACAAAAAACAAAACAAAACAACAACAACCCCCCCCCCCAGTTCTCTTGCTCCCATAAGTGAATCTGCAGGATGTGAGTGTGAGATGTTTATGTGGAAAAATGACCGGATTGAGTTTCAGGAGACCTGGACCCTCACTCAGCTAACTGTGTAGACTGCCTTGATTCCCCGGATTCCATCCGCCTCACCTGTAAGATGGGGGCATACTCCACACCTGCTACAAGGCAGGGGCTGGACCCGGTGTGCTCTGAAAGTCTACGATTGTGAAATCTTAACCAGACGGGACTAACTTTTCTTAAGAATAGGAAAAGTAACGGTGCCTTTTAGTGGAGACAAGGCCGCAGGAAGACTGATGATTTTGTTACTCTAGATGCTCAGAAGGCTTTCAATGGAATCTCATTGCTTGCAGGAAAGAGTTCCCAACGCGAGCCTGGGGTTCCAAGCCCAGCATAGTTCAGGTCCGGTGGTTCTAATCACCTGGCCTGATTAAACTTGGAGCATGCGCATTGTCCCTCCCCTGTCTCCACCTTCCAGTGCTCAGCGTTGTAACCCTACCAGACAGACCATCAGAAGCATTCCCTGAGCCGAGGGACCATGCACAGTCAGGTCCCTGCGCACACCATTCCCTCCAGCAAGACGCCCTCCACTCATCAGCAGCCTCGTTCCTGCTCAAGGTCAAGTCTCAGGGGCGTCTGCGATGCGCCCCTGCTCCCTGGGTCAGGATGAATCCTTCTTTGGGGTTCCCCTACGGCTAGTGCTCACCCCGTTACGCAGCCTCTCACGCGGAATGGGCGCTGGTGGTGAGGCTGCGGAAGACGGCCACCTCCCATCAGGAGTCCTTGCACCTGGGTCTGTCTCCTCCTAGCAGATGGACAACGATAAGGACGAAATGAGATCGTGATTAAACCACTTGGTACCCGGGAAACGCTCCAGGAAGATGCGCGCTCTTCCCCTTCCTTCCTTCCTTCCTTCCTTCCTTCCTTCCTTCCTTCTTCTTCTTCTTCTTCTTCTTCTTCTTCTTCTTCTTCTTCCTTTCTTTCTCTCTCTCTCTCTCTCTCTCTCTTCCTTCCTTCCTTCCTTCTTTCTCTCTTTCTTTCCTCTCTCTCTCTTTCTTTCTTTTTCTTTTTGTGGTACTGTAGATTGAACCCAGGGGCATTCTACCTCCAAGCTACACCCCCAGTCCTATTTTTTTTATCTTTATTTTGAAACAAGGTCTCACTAAGTTGCAGAGGGTCTCACTAAGTAGCTGAGGCTGGCTGCGAACCTGGATCCTCCGGTCTCAGCCTCCCAAGTGCTGGGATTACAAGTGTGTGCCACCACACCCAGCTTATTCCTCTTTCTTATTAAGGATGGTGTGAGTTACTCAGAAAGTGAAATCCGAGTGATTGCATCGTGTGTTTCTAAATGTTGTTTCTCCGTGAGATCATGAACGTGGACTTGTACTTTACGGAGGCATTAACTTATAAGCTGAATATCAACTAGGGGTCACACACACAAGAAAAGGTATGTTGACTTAGATTTTTTTTAAAAAGCAGAGGAATGACATGTATGCAAGCCATTTGAAATTGTACTTTCAGGCCCCCATGCTCATGCACAGGGTGATGGTATGGATATGCCCCATACAGGAGGAGTAGAAACTGAGCCCAAGCCCATTGTCTCATATTTCATGGTCAAAACCTGCAAACAGCCGGGCATGGTGGCGCATGCTTGTAATCCCAGTACTTGGGAGACCAAGACAGGAGGATCGCAAGTTCGCAGCCAGCCTCAGCTACTTAGTGAGGCCCTCTGTAACTTAGTAAGACCCTGTTTCAAAAATAAAGAATAAAAAATAGGGCTGGGGGTGTAGCTCAGAGGTAGAATGCCCCTGGGTTTAGTCCCCAGTACCGCAAGAAGAAAAAAACAAACAAACAAACAAACAAAAAAAACCCTGCAAACACAGGGCCATAGGTTACCCAGTAGTTCCTGCTTATGTAAAGAACCCATCTGCCTAGTGTTTGCTATTCTAAATTCATACATCTCAGCCATCAAAAATCTAGAGAAAAAAAGACAAAACCAAAGCAAGCCCAAAGAAACAAACAAAAACCTTCCAAGATGTGCTAGCTTTGAATCCAATAAATATAAGTAACTACTAAATTATAACAACCCAATAATAGCCCATTAATAGCCCAACCACCCATACCTGAGAGTCCTCTTCCACACTCAGGAAAGGCTTTACCTCTGAGCAGCTTTGTACCCCATTAACGGTGATAACTGTCATTATTAGTGTGGTTACTAAATTGCAATTTGTCATTATTATGTGGTCACTGAAATTGCAATAGGAGTGTGCGAGCATGTGTCTTCACAAGAGTTGTCCTTCTGCACTCAGCCACCAGGGGGAGCACAGCCCACTTTTGGGCGGAAGGTGACCTGCAGCAGTGTGGCAGGTGTGTGGGCTGCAGTGTAATTCTGGATTTCTTTTGCTTGGGGGAGGAGAGCAGATTATTTTATATCCCAGAATATACCACAGCTCCTGATCAAAGGCTGGAAAAGCAGTAGCGATTTGTTGGCACCAGGACTGAAGAAACCGCCGTTTCCTTCATGTGTGGTGTGAGTTAGTTGTCTAGAAACATCTTTACACTTTCATGTTTGTTCCAGCCCCAACGGCCTGTGCTCTGTGACTCTGTGTCCCCGAGCGGTTAACTGGGAGCATCAGCTTAGAGCTGCACATCTGGGAGCGCTAGGCGGAGGGGTTTAAGCCCTGCCTGGCTTTTGGAATTGGACAACTTCATGGTCTTAGATGAGCTGGGACCACTTCTAGCCCTCGGCTTCATTAGGTATGCGTGACGGGAACACCTCTCCAAACTGGGGATGAAATTCTGATCTTTCTCTTTTACTTCTTATTTTGAGATGTTTCACACTTGTAGAAAAGTTGCAAAAATAACACATATTTTTAGAACATATTTGCCATATACTGGTGAATTCCCATATACCTTTCCCAGCTCTCCAAAGGTACATGTGTTTGCTTTATCATATTATTATTCTCTGACTCTGTGTGTATTTTTAATGTATGTGTATGTGTACACACACACACACACATACCACATATATCTATATAGCCCCATACATATGTGTGTGTGTGTTTTTCTGAGCTTTGTGAGAATAATTTTTTTTGTGGGGTACTGGGGATTGAGCCCAGGGGCATTCTACCTTCGAGCTATACTCCCAGCCCTATTTTTTATTTTTATTTTGAAACAGGGTCTCGCTAGGTTGATGAGAGTCTCACAACTTGCTGAGGTTGTCCTCGAACCTGCGATCCTTCTGTCTCAGCCTCCCAAGTACTGGGATTACAAGTATGCGCCATCACACCTGGCTCTGTAAGAATATTTCTGATTTGTTTTAAAGATTGGGTTCTTTTTGTAATTTCATTCAAAGGGTTTAGTGGATAAGAAATATTTGAAAGCCATTGCTAAACTCCCTTTTAGTGCTAATTTTTTTTAGCAATTTTCTCATGCTGGATTAAAATAACTCTAGCACCTAAAGGTGCCCATTTAAAAGCATCCTAATTTACATGGTCAATTTTAATATGAAGAGCACAGAGCTGGAGTCGGCAGGGATTGTCAAACAGTGTCTTCCAGGCCTCCCATTTTACAGAGGGATAAAATGAGGCCCACCGAAAAGAGATTTTCCCAGCATCCTCCAGCTTTCTATCAGGCATTTTTCTCTAGGACATTAGCATACATCTGCTGAGGACTAGTGACACAAAATGATAGTGACAATGACTGACTTTGTGCCGGCAATGTGTCGATCATTTTACCTACCTCACCGAGTCCATAGAGCATCTTTGCCTTGTAGGTATTGGAACCCCCATTTTACAGCTTGAAAAAACAAACCCACAAAAACACAGTACTCAAACCCAGGTGTGTCGGCCTCCAGAGCCCCAGGCAGCGTCCTCCCTCTGCATCAGGGCCGGGGTCCTCGCTCAGCGCAAGCCCCACCCTTCCAGAACCTTCGAAGGCCAAGACCTGAAGAGCAGGGGGTAGGTCTAGTCTGCCACCCCGGGCAGGTTGCTGGGCTCTGGGATTTCCTGATGGAAGAAACCCAGGAAAATGGTCACAGTGATGCAACGGGACTTGAGGAGACAGCAGAAATAAGGCTGAAAGAGAAACGGCCAGAGCTGCTGCTGCTCGGCCTTCTGTGGGCCTTCATCCTTTGGAGGATGGACCTCCCTCCCTCCGTTCCCCCCTCCCTCCTTCCCTCCCTCCCTCCCCCCTCTCTCCCTCTATCCCTCCCTCCTCCCTCCCTCCCTCCTCCCCTCCCT
>PVJS01052574.1:0-13574 GCA_004027185.1 Glis glis
GAAACCGGGTCTCACGAAGTTGTGGAGGGCCTCACTAGGTAGAGAGAGAGCGAGAGAGACAGGGAGAGAGAGAGAGAGAGAGAGAGAGAGAGCTGAGGCTGACTGCAAACCCGGATCCTCCGGTCTCCGCCTCCCAAAGTACTGGGATTACAAGCGTGCGCCGCCACGCCCGGCCTTCTAATTCACTTTTGATGCCGGGAACATTTCCTAACAGTTTTCTAAATTTTATTTAAGCATATGTGAAAGTTAATAATTTTTAAATAATAACCTTCTAATTCAATAATGTTAAACATTGTTGAGTATCATTACTTTCCAATTTGGAGAAAATAGTGCAAAATTTCCCTATCTTCGCTCTGGTACACATTTAAAAATGTGACCTTAGAGCCAGGTGTGGTGGTGCACGCTTATAATCCCAGTTACTTGGGAAGCTGAGACAGGAGGTTCTCGGCCAGCCTCAGCAACTTGGTGAGACCCTGTTGCAAAATAAAAGAATAAAATAGTGCTGGGGGTATAGCTTGGAGGTAGAATGCCTCTGGGTTCCATCCCCAGTACCGCTAAATAAATAAATAATAAATACATAAATAATACACACATACATACGTACATACATACATAGAGTGAGTGAGTGAACGTGACCTCAGGCAAGCTGTTTAACTCTGAGTTCCTTCATCTAAAAAAATGGAAGAACTTATTTAGATCAGAGGTTTTCAGATATTTACTTTAAGAAATCAGAATTTATTCTTTTAAAAAACCAGTAGAGAAATGAGGCTGGGTGTTCTAGAACCAAATTATTAGAAGCAAAACTACCTTACAATAATTTGACTAATATCAGTGCTAGGATGCCTACCAGGGTAGAGACAAACTTGTTTTTTGTTTGGTTGGTTGATTTTATTGTTTTCTTAGTTTTCAGTGCTGCGAAGGTGCTGTCTTTGGGAGCACGGCCTTTTTTCCCCCTAATATATATGTAAGGCATTTTTGCACATGGATTTTGCACATCTTTATATTAGCCTATGCCATCCACCATCTTTACAGTGAATCGATACACATTTAATTTGTTATGAGTCATATCGGTGTCTAGTGTCAATAGACCGATACCAAATTCAAAATACTTTTTAAAAAATTAAGTTGTTTTAAACCATGGTTCAAGCATTTGCTTTATATAAATAGAAAAAGAAACATTGTCTTTTGTCTTTAGAATCGAGTCATTTGGAACAGCGACTTGAAGAAGCTAATTCTGTGAGGCGAGAACTGGATGATGCTTTTAGACAAATCAAGGCTTATGAAAAACAAATCAAGACTTTACAACAAGAAAGGGAAGAACTAAATAAGGTAAAATATCTGAGTAAATTGTTAAAGCTTTTTCTGTGTTTTTCATCTTAAAATACTAAAAACATTGGTAATGAATTACAACAATATACAATTGTTAAAAGTGTTGGTTTAAAAATGTAAGAATTATTTTGGTGTATGTCATTTGATTATTAGCTAGTAATAAATATATTCTTGAGGTTTTTAAGTTCAGAATCTTTGTTCATTTAGAAAATTAATTCAGTGACCTGATTATAAATGAATGTTACTGAGAAAGAACCATTATGAAGAAGTAGAATAATAGATTCTGTTTAGGGCCTATAGGAAAAATAAAAATGAAGGTATATTTTCAGTATCTTGCAGACATAATCATTCTTAAAGATTATCATTTAAACTTCTTTCAATGATTTAGTTATATATTAAATGTCAGCCAGGCGTGGTGGCACACGCTTGTAATTCCAGTACTTGGGAGGCTGAGACCAGAGGATCTGGGTTCGGGGCTAGCCTCAGCTACTTAGTGAGGCCCTCTGCAACTTAGTGAGACCCTGTTTCAAAGGAAAGAATTAAAATATATATATATATATATATATATATATATATATATATATAAAATGTCAATTTCTCTTTCAAAGCATCATGGATAAACAAGCTAAAGTCATTTCCATAAGAACTTTGTGTAACAAACAGTTTCAGAAGCATCAACAAAATTTATTGATACCTAAGACTTCTGTAGCACAGTCCAACAGAGTAAATAATATGCAGGCAGTATAGAAAAGACTTGAACCACATGCTGTTAAGCAGAATGCCTTTTGTTAACAGCAACAATAACAAAGTGTTGGGAAGAATACTAGCCAATGCAAACAGATCAGTCATTTATGGCATAGTGTAAATTGTATTCAGTGATGTAATACATAATGCCCTGATTGGTATAGAATGAAGTCCTTCTGGGGAAAATTTATAAGCCTTGCTACGAGTAAGGATCTAGAGGGGATTAAAAATGAAAACCTGACAGCCGTGGTGGCGCACGCTTGGAATCCCAGTACTTGGGAAGCTGAGACGGAAAATCGCAAGTTCCCGGCCAGCCTCAGCTACTTAGTGAGGCCCTCCACAACTTAGTGAGACCCTGTTTCAAAATAAAGAATAAAAACTAGGCTGGGGGTGTAGCTCAGAGGTAGAATGCCCCTGGGTTCAATCCCCAGTACTGCAAAAAAAAAAAAAAAGAACCTTTTGCCAATTAAGTTAATCCAAGGGACTAGTGGAGAAAACTATTAAAAATGAAATTGATTAGATAAGAACATTTGTACCTTCCACTTAACTGCAATTTCAAGCAGTGGTTTCTATAGGTCCATCTAAATTCATGGCCAATTTAAAATTTAGTTAACATAATAAAGATGAAAATCTGATATCTATATTTATAGCAACAGATATTTGCCAATTTTAATACTAAAAGTTCTTTTAGTATATTGAGAAGAGGGAAGTCCTGAAAAGAGATTGCACTAATAGGATTTTAAGTGATTTGCGTAATAGTCTATAGGCAGTAAAAAAGTATTTGATTTTCTCCATATCCTTGCCAACATTCATCTTTTGTCTTTTTTCTAATAGCCATTCTAACAGTTGTGACGTGGTATCTTATTGTGGTTTTGGTTTTCATTTCTATGATGACTAGTTGATGTTGTCTTTCTTGGAGCAACATCCATTCAGGTCCTTTGCCCATATTGGGTTAACAGATACTCTGTTTTTTATAATAATGCCAAGTTGTTTTCCATTGTACCAGTTTAAGTTCTTCTCAGTAGTGTCTATGAGTTTCTGTGTTCAAAACATTTTATATTACCAGATTTATTATTTTTCACCAATCTAATCTAAATTAAGATTTTAGGTCTAAAATGATGCTTTATTGTAGTCTTAATTTGTATTTCTCTAATTACCAATGTGGTGAAGTATCTACATATGCCTACTCATCATTTACATTTCTTTTCTGAAATACCTTTTGATATTCTTTGTACATTTTTCTGTTCAGTTGTTTGTCCTTTTCTTAGTGGTTTGTAAGAATTTTTGAAAATTTCTGGACATACTAATCTTTCATCAGTTATATATATTAAAGATACCTGTCAGTGGCTTATTTACTTTCTTTTACTTTTGATTAACCAAAGCTCTTAGATTTAATATAGTCAAATTTTTCAGTATTCTTACAGTTAGTACATTTGTTGGTATGTACAGTGTAAGAAATTAAAGATAAATTCTAAATTCTAAAATTTAAGTTTTGTCTTTTATAGTTATATCTTTAAACCATGAGAAATTCATTTTTGTGTATCATATAAGGTAGGATCCAGCCAGGCGTGGTGGCACACGCTTGTCATCCCAGTACTTAGGAGGCTGAGATGGGGATCACAGGTTTGCGGCCAGCCTCAGCTACTTAAGTGAGGGCCTCCGCAACTTAGTGAGACCCTGTTTCAAAATAAAGAATAAAAATTGGTCTGGGTGTGTATCTCAGAGGTAGAATGCCCCTGGCTTCAATCCCCAGTACCACAAAAAAAAAAAGGTGGGACCCAATTTTACTTTTTCTCCTGTCTCACCAGTTCATTTACTAAAGAGGTCTTCCTTTTCCAGTGTTGTGCAATGTCACCTCTGTTATATACCAAATTTCCATATTTGAATGGGTCTGTATCTCTATTCTTTGAAAATTGGGATAGCATTTTGATTCAAATTGAATCTATAGATCAGTTTCTGGAGAATTTATATCATAATATTGGGTCATATTTTTTCTATGCATACTTATTAATATTATTCTGAGTGCACATACAAATTTCAAGAGCAGAACAGATTATTATCATTTACATATAGCAAATAATAACCACCTGGCTCCCCTCTATGCCAGTTACGACCTCCAGGACAATGCCTTGAGAGCTGACTGGATAAAACCCTACACGCGAGGAATCTGCATTGTGATTGAGGAACCTAAAACATTTATCCAAGTATTAATGTAGAGGAAAGAGGCAGCTGCTGCTTCTTAGCACCTGGCCCCCAGGACATAGTCTTTTAGGAAAACTGAAGACAAAGGTTTAGGGTTCTTTCTCTAAGCCATTGGAATATAAATTAACCACTCCAAAGGAAAGATAAGCCCTGAGTATCCAGCTTCACAAGGAGGAAGTCCCCATGGTCTAGGTAGCTCCCACCTCACCTTGAATGCAGACATGCTTCCTCCAGAGGTAAATCTCTGGAGTTTTATCACTATCAAAATTATAAAATTACTTTCTACAGCCAGGCGTGGTGGCGTGCACATGTAATCCCAGTACTTTGGGAGGCGGAGACTGGAGGATCCAGGTTCAAGGCCACCCTTAGCTCACTCTCTCTCTCTCTCTCCCTCCCTCACTCCCTCCCTCCCTCTCTCTCTCCCTGTCTCTCTCTCTCTCTCTCTCCCTCTCTCTCTCTCTCTCTCTCTCTACCTAGTGAGGCCCTCCGCAGCTTCGTGAGACCCGGTTTCAAAATAAAGTATAAAAAAAATAGGGCCGGGGGTATAGCGCAGAGGTAGAACGCCCCTGGGTTCAATCCCTGGTACAACAACAAAAAAATAAAATAAAATTACTTTCTACAACTTGCATTTACTCCAGGTCCCACGTTTCAAATACATTTTTTTCAGAAGGGCTAATTATTTTAAAACATAAAAATAGTTTCTCTGCAGTCCCACAGTTTTTTAATCCATAAACATGGTATCTTCCAATATATTTAAAGTCATTCAAAATGTTCTTCCATAAAATTTCATGTTTCTTTTTCCTTAAATTTATTACTCTATTTTTCACATTTTAAGTATCTTTACAATTTGTTTTGTTACTGATTTTTCTGTATTGACTTTGTTCTAACAACATTGCTAAACTCTTGATAATAATGGGATCTATTTTAGATTCTTTGAGGTTGCCTGAACGTAATGACAGATTTGTTTCTTCCTTTTGGATTTTTATGATTTCTGACTTTCATGGTCTTATTGCATCAGCTAGGTCCTGAGAACAATGTTGAATACAAGTGGTGAAGGCAGCCATGCAGTGTCATTCTCCCTACCCCCACCCCCTGTTGGAGATGGAGCCCAGGACCCCATACATGCTAGGCTAACCCTCACTGAGCCACCTCCCCACCTCAACATGCACCCTTATTTTGTTCCTAATTTTAAAGAAAATGCTTTTGATATTTTACCCATAATAATATTTGCTGTTTTATAAATACTTTCAGATTAAATAAGTTACTTTCTAATCCCTATTTTGCTATTTTTTAATTAAAAATGAGCATTGAATTTATGTGCATTCCATACTCCTATTAATAAATTATATGATTCTTTAATGAATTTGTGTAGTAAATTACATTTATGGACTTTTTCTAATATGAAACCTCTATTACATTAAGTTAAGCCTAAATTGCACATGTCTTATTCCCTCCCTCCCTCCCTCCCCCTTCTTCCTTCCTTTCTTCTCTTTTCTTCTCTCTTTTCTTCTCTCCTCCCTCCCTCCTTCCTTCCTTCTCTTTTCTTATCTCTTTTCTTCTTTCCTCTTCTTCTCTCCTCTTCTCCTCCCCTCCCCTCCCCTCCTCTCTTTCATTGTGGTACTGAGGATTGAATCCATTCTACCTCTGAGCTACACCTCCAGCCCTATTTTATTTCTCATTTTGAAACAGGGTCTCACTAAGTTGTTAAGGGCCTCATTATGTTGCTGAGGCTAGCCTCCAACCTGCAAACCTCCTGTCTCAGCCTCCCAAGTACTAGGATTACAGGTGTGCACCACCATGCCCAGCTATGTGTATTGTTTTCTAAATAATAATATGATAGTACAGATAACATCTATGTAGCAGCTTATCTGTTCTAATAACACTGTTCTAAGTGCTTTACTTATGTTACATTGTTTAATCTTCATCACAGCTCCATGAGATAGTTTTTTTTTAATTTTTATTACTCTCATTTTACTAATGGTGAGACTGAGAACTGAGAAATTAACTTGCTCAAGGTCATTAGAGATAGAAACTGGTGGAGCAAGAATTTCAACACAAGGACTCTAGCTCCAGAATTGGTATATATCAACTTTATATATCACTAAAACTGATTTGCTCAGTTTTAGAGGATTTTACCTCTGTTTTCATGAACGAAAGTGGCTTATAATTTTTTTCTTACCTTTCTTGAATTGCTTTGCTACCAAGATTATGCTAGTCCCAGGGAATGCGTGGGGCAGCTTTGCCTCTTTTGTTTCACCCTGAGAAGCTGTCTCAGGAGTGCTCCTTGCCAGGACCTGCCAAGCCTCAGCTGGGCCGGAGTCCTCACCCACCACTGGGAGGATGGGGAACTTAAACTTGTTTCTATCGCTTTCATTGTTATAAAGCTATTCAGGTATTCTGTTTCTGAAAACAGTTTTGATGAATTATAATTTTTTAGGAATTGGTTCATTTTTAAAGCTAACAAATTTATTGGCATAGAGTTTTTCATTGTATTTTCCCATCATTTTTTTTTATCTCTTCTAGATTTATAGTTACAGCCTTTATTATTTTTTTCTTTCTTTCTTTCCTGGTATTATTTCTTTGCACTTACATGCTGTTCCCTTGATTGATCTCACCACATGTCTGTTTCTCAAAGAATCATCTTTTGGTTTTGTTGAGCCTCGCTGTTCTTTCATTTCTATTTCACTGATTCACGCTCTTTGTTATTTTCCTCATATTGAGGGAGAGGGTTAATGTGTTGTTCTATCTCTAACTCTCTAAGTGGAATCTCATTGAATTTCAACCTGTTTTTCCTTTCTAAATATTTCAGGCTATGAGTTTTCCCCTAAGTATAGCTTTACTGGATCACCAAGTTTTAGTATGTAAGAAACATTTTTGTTGTTTTTATATTTTTAATTTTTCTCAGTTGTAAATATTTTAATACTTTTATGATTTTTCTCATTGACCAGTATGTTATTTATAAATGTGTTTTTATATTTTCAGTGTATGGAGCTATATTTTCATTATTGATTTATATTTAATGTAATTTTATTAAAGAACTTAATCTATATCATCTGTTTTTTGAAATCTACTGAGACTTGCTTCATGGCTTAGACTGTTCCATTTTTAAAATATTCAACCTGTGTTCTTGAAAAGAATATGTGTTTCCAATGCAGGTTGCAGACTTCTGTGCATAGAAGCAGCTTGTTAACAGAACTTTTCAAATCTTCATTATAGTCACTAGTTTTAATCTGCTCAGTTTCTATATGAATGATTAAGAAATTGAAATTTATCATTATGGTGATACATTTACCAGTTTTCTCTGAAGTTTTAGCAATTTATATTTAATATATTTTGAGATGATCTTATGAAACACATTAAAGTTTAGAATGGTATTTCTTCCTAGTGTATTGAATTTTATGATTGCATAGTGATATTCCCTACCCTTTATAATGTTTTATTCTACTAAGGCCTAGATTTTGTTTCTTAATCTGATATAATAAACTGCCTTTAACTGGTGAGTTTAGACCTTTTATGTTTATTTTGATTACTGATCTATACGGACATATTTCTATCGCTTTAATTTTTGCTTTTTGTTTGTCATGCTTTTTCTGTGCTTTTTTCCCCTTCAATTTTAATTAAGGTAAAATACATATAATATGTTCCATCTTAACCTCACTGAAGTGTAAAGTTCATACCAATTTCCAAAATTCTTTTTATTTTGCAAAATACTTTCTTATGTTTTTGTTTTCTTTCCTCTATTTTACTTTCTACTCTTTCTAGTCTTTTGGTAATTATCTTTGGATTTTACCATGCATATTGACAGAGTCTAAATTTAATATCTTAAACTATTCCCCCAAACAATTTAAGTACCTTTAATTCTGTTACCTTGTCCTAATTTATGTACTGTTGTTAATAAATATTTTAGTAGTTATGTTGTTTATTTACTATACAAATTAGATATTTTTAATATATTTGAAAATACACGTTTCTTCATGATCACATTCATGTTTACCAGTTTCTTAGCCCTACATTTCTCTCTTTTTATACTTTTATTGGTGCAATATAATTATACATCAAAGAGGTTCAATGTGAAATATAAACATATATACACACATCAATTGGTGTATTTCTCTCTATATTCACCCCTCCATTTTTCTTACATTAAATAATTCTTCTAAAAACATTTTTCTTTTTCATGAAATAAAGCTATAGAAGTTCCTTTAGTGTAGATCTCATTGTGGTAAGCTCTGTCAATTTTTGTTCATATGAAACCTTATACTTGAAAAGTAATTTTTCTGGATATTCAATTTATTTTCTCCACTCTTTGAAAATATTTTCCACTGTTTCTATTTCTGTTGTCACTTCTTTATGTCTGTTCTGCATCTATTCATCTGTTTTTTGTTTTGTTGAAAGTGAAGAATACGTGATTTGTCCTTTTTTTTCTCCTTGTGTTTTCTTATAAGGTCTTTCATCTCTGTAGTGTTACGTAGTTTCATTGTTGGAACATTTCTGGGTTTGTGTTTCTTTTTCTTGCTTCATAAGTATAGAGTTTCTATGTTGGTGGATCTATGTCTTTAATTTTAATATTTAAGTATTTTTTCATTTCTAAATGTTCTATAAAGTTATAAATCTGCTTGGCTTTTCTTATAGTCTTTTATCATTTCCCCATTTTTATTTTTTCCTCTTGTATTTCTTCAAATATTTTATACATAGAAATCTATGTCAATATCTGATGATTCTAATATCCAAATACCTTTGGTATTTGTTTTTATTGTTTCCATTATTGGTTATGATGGTTTGTTCTTGATGTATTTGGGAGTCTGTGGTTGTGAGGTGATAAATACTTTTTCCTTCCTTCCCTCCCTCCCTCCCTCTCCTCCTTCCTTCCTTTGTTAAAACCCAAGTTTCCTTGAGATTGTTTCACCCGAGGAACCTATGCATCTCCTTTTGCCAGGAGGCAAGCAGTTGGTCTGCGTCCACTTTATCCCCTCTAACTCAGCAAGTCTCTTAGTTTTTTTCTCCTTGCTATTGGTCTAGGTCTGCATTAAAGGCAACCCTTGGGGTTTTTTTCCCATCATTTGTAATCATTCAGTATATTTTTTAAATAAAATATCACAAATATTTATTGAATTTCACAGTCTTCATTTTGACCATCATGTCTTACATTCCTATAGTCTCTACCCAGTTGTGGTGGAAACCAGAGGTTAAATCAGCTGCTTCCTTGCATTTATGATAGCAGAAGATACTGAGAATATCAACAGGGCACCATGCCCTTAATATCTGTTCAAAAGTAGTTCCTTTCCTTTATTTTTGTCCTGAGATGAATAATTTTGGCTCTTCTTGACTTAATGGTAGCTACTTTGATGGCCAAATTTGGTTTCTAGGTGGCAGAATTGGTAACTTATATTCTTTTTACAAAACTGTAGGAACTAGTCCAGGCTAGTGAGCGATTAAAAAACCAATCCAAAGAGCTGAAAGACGCACACTGTCAGAGGAAACTGGCCATGCAGGAATTCATGGAGATCAATGAGCGGCTAACAGAATTGCACACCCAAAAACAGAAACTTGCTCGCCATGTCCGAGATAAGGAAGAAGAGGTGGACCTGGTGATGCAAAAAGTTGAAAGCTTAAGGCAGGAGCTGCGCAGAACAGAAAGAGCAAAAAAAGAGGTTAGTAGTCAGGCAAATTTCATAGTACCCATGGGGTAGTCATTAAAGCTGCTTTTTGAGACTAGTGAAATAATATGTATTTCATTCTTTAATTTTTTTAAAAAAGTTATTTTTATAGTTTGGTAATTTTATTTAATATGAATTTCAACATTTGAGTTATCTTCATATTACAAGGTAAATTCTCATGGGGAAAATATTTTGTTTGAAAAAATTGTAACCTTAGAATCTCCTTTATTCATTTCATTTCCAAGCTGGAAGTTCATACTGAAGCTCTGGTTGCTGAAGCATCTAAAGACAGGAAACTGCGTGAGCAGAGTGAGCACTATTCTAAGCAACTGGAAAACGAATTGGAAGGGCTGAAGGTACCTTTTGATTTTACATTTGTGTCTCTGAATTAATTTTCTTCTCTCTAGGCTTGATAGGAGTGTTAGCGTCTGTACTCTATGCAGTGTAGAGTGGAAAACAGCTATCCTTCAAACCTAGTATTCTTAGTTTTCAGTCTGACAGGTAGGAAGTTGACAGATTTTCTAATGGTGAAGAAAAGGAAAGACCATGTTTAATGAAGAGTAGAAATCTACCAGGGAAGAGTTAGAATGTTTATGGAGGACTGCCTATCTGAGTAAGATGTCCTGGTAATTTGCATGTGAGTTATGATAAGACATCCCTACCCCTTGTCTGTCTTGTCAGTGACTTAGGATAGGCTCAAACATAGCTTTGCAGACCCTAGCTGTGTAACAGTGAATAAACCATTTAATCTCTTCATACTTTACTTTGTCATCTGTAAAATCTGATTTCATGTCAGGAGTACATACATACATTGGTAGTCTGATGCATCATAGCATTCAGTAATTATTAGTATAGTAGCAGTATTATGCCAATGAAAATATCAGAATCAATTTGAATGTTATCTCAGGAAGTCTAGGTACTCCTCTAATGCTGCTTTAGAATTCTGTTAGTAACTGTCACATAGCTTTTATTTATAACTTATTTGTAAGCCTGCCTCCCCACCTGAACTGTGACCTACTTTACTGAATGCATAGGCAGGTATATTATTGACCTGGCCCTGGTACGGGACCACATATTTAATGCTCATTGAATAAATGTGGTAAATCAATGAATGAATCATGTGGTAGAATTGGTCAGAACTTACTTTTCCTCTGATGATTAAATATCAGTCGTTGCAAATAAGAGTCCTTCTCTGCTACAAACAGAAATATAAATTCTAGATTCTATTTCTTTTTGTTTTGGAAGTTTGTTTTGGTTCCTCATAAATGCACAGTCTTGGGTAGCTTTACAAAGTAGAGATGTGTCTTCTATTATATACTATGCCTTTAGCTCAGGATTAGCCTAGAGAAGTAATTACTATCTCAAATACTTTTTAATCAGGGCCTGCTTTGTTTCCAGTGCTATTCTAAGTGCTCTGGATAATTAAATAACAAAACATTAAAGTGTACACTGGAAGAAATCTTAAGTGTTATTTTCATTTGAAGAAACTGAGATCAGAGGAGTTAAGGAATTTGTTGTCATAAGTGACAGGAAATAATCTGAACCTGGCTTTCCTCTCAGTGCCATGTTCTATCCATTAGTTTATTATATACACTCCACTAAGGTTTCTCCTTTGTCTGGAGTCCCTCCTGTATCCCAATTTCTCCCTAGCTTCCGCATATGAGGGAGAACATCCAACCCTTCATTTTTTGTGACTTACTAATCTCATTAGCATAATATTCTCCCTTTCCATCCATTTACCTGCAAATGATGTAATTTTGTTCTTCTTTATGGCTGAGTAGAATTCCATTGTGTATATATTCCATAATTTTGTAATCCAATCATCTGTTGATGGACATCTCAGCTGGTTCCATAGTTTGGCAATTATGAATTGTGCAGCTATAAACATAGATATCCATGCATTACTATGGTAGTCTGGTTTCAGTTCTTTGGGGTAGATACTCAGGAGTGGTATAGCTGGGCCATATGGTAGGTTCATTCCCATTCTTCTGAGGATCCTCCACACTGTCTTCCAAAGTGGTTGTGCTAATTTGTAATCCCACCAACAGTGTATCAGAGTTCCTACTTCTTCACATCCTCTCCAGCACTTATTATTGTTTTTTTTTTAATGATTGCCTTTCTAATTAGGGTTAGGTGAAATCTCAGGGTAGTTTTGATTTGCATCTCTCTGATTGCTAATGATGTTGAACATTTTTTCATATCTTTATTGGCCATTTGTATTTATTCTTTTGTGACGTGTCTATTTAGTTCGCTCACCCATTTTTTGATTGGGTCATTTGCTTTTTTAGTGGTGAGTTTCTTGAGTTCTTTGTATATTCTGGATATTACTCCTCTATCAGAGGAGTAGCTGGCAAAGATCTCCCATTCTGTTTGCTCTCTCTGGAGGTTCTTGATAGTTTCCTTTGCTGTATAGAAGCTCTTCAGTGTAATGCAATCCCACGTATTAATCCTCATTTTAATTTCTTGTGCCTTTGGGGTCTTGTTGAGGAAGTTATTACCTGTTCCTATGTGTTGGAGTATTGGTCCTATGCCCTTTTCAAGTAACTGCAAAGCCTCTGATTTAATTTCCAGGTCTTTGATCCATCTTGAATTGACTCTTTTGCAGGGTGAGAAAGTAGTATTTATTTCCATTTTTCTGCATATGGATAACCAGTTTTGCCAACACCATTTATTGAAGGAGACTTTCTTTTTTCCAGTGTATTTTTTTACCCTTTTGTCAAAAATGAATTGGGTGTAAGTGTGTGGATTTGTTTCTGTATCTTCTATTCTGCTCCATTGGTCTATGTGTCTGCTTTTCTGCCAGTACCATGCTTGTTTATACTACTATGGCTGTGTAGTATAGTTTGAAGTTAGGTTTTATGATGCCTCCTACATGGTTCTTATTGCTGAGAACTATTTTGGCTACTTTGGGGTTTGTTGTTGTTGTTGTTCCATATGAATTTAAGGATCGATTTTTCTAGATCTGTGAAGAGTAACCATGGTATTTTAATGGGGAGTGCATTAAATCTGTAGATAACTTTTGGAAGGACAGCTATTTTGATGATATTTATTCTGCCAATCCAGGAGCATGGGAGATCCTGCCACCTTCTAAGATCTTCAGTTTTGTTCTTTAATGTTTTATAATTTTCATTGTAGAGGTCTCTTACCTCCTTGGTTAGGTTTATTCCTAAGTATTTTATTGTTTTTGAGGTTATTGTGAGCGGAAATGTTTTCTGTATTTCTTTTTCAGTGGATTTATGGTTGGCATATAGAAAAGCTTCTAATTTTTTTAGATTGATTTTGTATCCAGACACTTTGCTGAATTTGTTAATCAGTTCTAAAAGTCTTTAGGTTGAGTTTATAGGTTCTTCTAAATATAAGATCGTGTCATCTGCAAATAGAGATCGTTTCAGTTCTTCTTTTCCTATTTGTATTCCTTTGATTTCCTTCTCTTGCCTTATTTCGTTGGCTTGAGTCTCGAGTACTATATTGAAAAGGAGTGATGATAGAGAGCACCCTTGTCTTGTTCCTGATTTTAAAGGGAATTCTCATAGTTTTTCCCCATTCAATATGATGTTGCCTGTGGATGTGTTGTATAGTGCCTTTATGACAGTGAGGTAAGTTCCTTCCATTCCAATGCTTTGCATCTTTTTTTTTTTTTTT
>PVJS01052575.1:0-13574 GCA_004027185.1 Glis glis
TCTCTCTCTCTCTCTCTTTCTCTCCTTAGTGAGGCCCTCCATAACTTCATGAGACCTGGTTTCAAAATAAAGTATAAAAAATAGGGCCGGGGGTGTAGTGTGGAGGTAGAACGCCTCTGGGTTCAATCCTCGGTACCACAAAAAAAAAAAAAAAAAGAGAGAGAGAGAGACTTTGCTCGTGTACAGGTCTTGCTTTCTTATACCATGGACATGGTGCGCTTCCTGATACTCTGCTCCTCCGCCAGGCCCTACAGCCCCCTGCTGAGCACCATCTTCTTGGTACTATGCTCTCTGCTGAGTGCCCCAGCTTTGGGCACCTGCCAGGGAACCTCCCTTTCCCACTGAAAGTGTTTGTTCATGCTCTTTCCCTAGAGCCTCCAAACTGATTTCCTTGGGGTTCTTGAGGTGATTAAGCTGTCTATGGCACAATGTAATAAAATGATTCTCCTTTGTTGATTACACAGTGCTGAAAATGGCAGCTTGAAATCTGCCAGTTACATGCTAGGGGTTCAAAATAAATGCTTATTTCAATTTTTAAAATTCTTACTTAATTTTGACTGACACATAATAATATGCTATACTAATAGCATAGAGTGTAATATTTCAATATATGTATACAAGTGTAATGATAAAATCAGGGTAATTAACACCTCAAACATGTATGCTTTCTTTGTAGTTAGGATATTCAAAATCCTCTTCTCTAGCTACTTTGAAATATACAATAAATTATTGCTAGCTATAGTCACCTGACTGTGCTGTAGGACACTAAAACTTATTTCTCCTAACTGTAGTTTTTGTATATTAACCAACCTTCCCCCTACCCTTCCCAGCCTTTGGTAACCACTACTCCACTTTTGTGTGTATGTGTGTGTGTGTGTGTGTGTGTGTGTGTGTGTGGTACTGGGGATTGAACCCAGGGTCATTCTATCTCTGAGCTACACCCCCAACCCTTTTTTATTTCTATTTTGAAACAGAGTCTCCCTAGATTGATGAGAGTCTCACTACTTGTTGAGGCTGTCCTCGAACCTGTGATCCTCCTGTTTCAGCCTCCCAAGTACTGGGATTACAAGCGTGCACCACCACACCTGGTCACTACTCCACTTCTATGAGATCAACTCTTGTGTCTTTCACATATGAGTAAAAACATGGGATTTGTCTTTCTGTGTCTGCATTATTTCACTTACTATAGTGTACTCCAGGCTTCTTCATGTTGTTGTAAAGAGCAGGATTTCATTCTTTTTCTATAGTTGAATTATTTTCATATATATGACATTTTTAATCTGTTCATTTATTAATGGACACTTAGGTTGATCGTGTATTTTATCATCTATTGTGAATAGTGCGGCAATAAACATGGGATTGTAAGTATCTCTTCAACATGCTACATTTCTTTTGAATATAAACGTAGTAGTAGGATTGCTGGATCATCTTATATTTCCATTTTCAGGTTTTTTTAGGATCTTCTATACTATTGTTATTTCATTTTTTATGCCTCTCAGCACCCTTCTTGTTGAGTGAGGAGACAATCTGAAGGCATCATTCTAAAGACTAAGCTTTGTTATTGGGCAGCACAAAGCCCTCTACTCCATTGCTGATTAAGGAAACTTTTCCCTCAGCAAGTTCTAAATTGCTACTAGAAATGGATCTTTGTGGCGTCTATCTCATTTCTCTATTTTGAATTGAGATTTTGTTTTTATTTGTTTATTTTTGTTGTTACTGGTTTTTTTTTTGTGGCGGTACTGGGGATTGAACCCAGGGGCATTCTACCTCCAAGATATACCCCAGCCCTATTTTTATTCTTTATTTTGAAATAGGGTCTCACTAAGTTGCAGATAGCCTCACTAAGTAGCTGAGGCTGGCCGCGAACCCGGATCCTCTGGTCTCAGCCTCCCAAGTACTGGGATTACAAGCGTACGCCACCATGCCCGGCTGTTACTGGTTTTATGTGTGTAAGTGTATGGCGGGGGTAACTGGGGATTGAACCCAGGGGCATTTTATCTCCAAGCTATACCCCCAGCCCTATTTTATTTTGAAACAGGGTTTTGCTATGTTGCTGAGGATCTCACTAAGTTGCTGAGGCTGATCTTGAATCTGCAATCCTCCTGTCTCAGTCTCTTAAGTACTGGGATTACACGCATGCACCACCATGCCTGGCTTGTTGTCATTATTGTTTTACTGTTTTAGTTCTTGGCTTCATTCTCATTTAGCATGGCTCTTTCATTCCCAAGAAATATTCTTGGCTTTGACTGTATAAGCTTTACTGGGTCACCAGACATACCCATGCACATCTGAACCCAGTGATGCATTGAGCTCGGGTTCCTATGAGCATCTCAACCTCTACTTCAACATTCTTATGGGAGGCATGGCCAACAGTTTGCCAGACATGACTGGTTAGGCATAAATCCTACTAAGACATCTAGACACTTCCCCGGCTTTGCCACATCTATAATAGGACTACAAGTGATGAATTATTACCTGATTTTTAGAGTTGAATAAAGCTTGACCATGAAGAATTGAAGGATCTTGCTCAGAACCTCACATATATGGGAAATAGACAAACTCCAAAGTCAGGACCTACCTACTGCATCTTGCCAGTTCTCTGACACTGAGATATGGCATAAAAATCATAGCATTTCCTAGGGAGAACTATTCTAGAAGAAGGAGGAAGGAATTATATCCCTGCTCTTCACTTACTCTTTCATTTATCAGGAAGTGGGTCCCAGGAAAGGTCTCCAGACCGAAGACAACTCTGATATTACATGTCTTTCCCCTCTTTCTGGCTTCTCTCAAAAGAAATCTGTGTTTGTTTGTTTTACCATTAAGAAAACTGCTTTGACATTTCTTTCTAGTTAATTAGAAACCATGTAGCATCACATTTTAAAGTGCCATCTAGTATTGCTCAGTCATAATGAGAGAGAAACGTTTCTCAGAATTATAGAATGTGGGGTCGAGGAAACACTGAGTCCAATTACCCAGTTGATGCTTCCATCTCGCCAGCCAAGAGACTGACGGGCCTCACTATATCCACAACAGACCATTATCCAGAGCCTGAAACACACCATTTTCCCAGCATTCTCCCCAATGGGAGCTGGTCCAAAGTGGCGTGCAAAGCCTCTGGTTTTACCTTGTTCTTCTAGGGAAGTTTTATCTCTGAGCTATACTCCCAGGCCAATTTTGTTTTTTATTTTAAAACAGAGTCTTGCTGAGGCTGGCCAGGAACCTGTGATCCTCCCGTCTCGGCCTTCCAAGTACTGGGATTATGGGTGTTCATTTTTAATTTTATGGAGCACTTTTAAAAAAAGCTTGGTCTAAATGCCCCCTAGGTAAAGATAGTTCAGTGTTTACAGGCAAGGAAAATGAGGTTCAGCAAGACAAAAGAATCAAAGCCAGGATTCTCCTGAACCATTCATTAGGATTCTTTTCTCCAAGTCTCCCCTTTATTTCTAGGTGAAAGATTCCCATCTTTTTGTCAATTATTCCTCATATAAGCCAGTACCAAAGCCCACGGAGCAGCCCAGGTACATTCCTAGTTTATGATGATGTTCATGGTGCTCAGGACTAAAACAAGGACCACAGCTATTTCTGATGAATACAGATGGATTATGCTCTCCCAGAAAGGCAATGTGGGTAAACGGATGACTGCCTGAATAAAATCAGTGCAGAAACAACATGAGGTGAAAAAAATAATCAGAACAATGTAGGGGGCTACATGGGATGAATGTTCGGAGGACAGACTGATACATAATAAAAATATATCCTTTAGAACTTTTCCTCTTGGGTACCTGACTTTCCACCTTACCAGGAGGTCATGCTTAACGCATTTCCATTTCCAGAGTTTCGAAACCATTCGGAAGTTAGAATGGTAGGAAACTCCCACATTTCCATCCCATGTCTACTGCCATTGCCCTAGTTGGCCCTGCTATGGTTTGAGTGTGCTTTGTACCCCACAGGTGCATAGGTGTACCCCAAGGGTTTGGTTGTTGGAAGCTTGGTCCTTAATGTAGTAATTATATAGGGAGGTGGTGGAGCCTTTAAGAGGCGGAGCCTAGTGCAAGTGAATTAGGTCATTGGAGATGCAGCCCTTGGAAGGGATTGATACTGGTCTTGTAGAATGACCTAGTTGTTCTTACCGGAGGGAGTTGTTATAAAATGACAAGCCTGACTCCTGAATCACTTTCTGTCTTCCTGTCTTATCACATGATCCCTCTTGCACATGCTCCCACCATGATGCTACCTGTCTTGAGGCCCTCACTGGAGGCCAGACAAATGAGGTCACCTGATCTTAAATTTTGAGCTCCCCAAACTGGGAGCTAAGTAAGCCTTCTTTCTTTATACACTACCCAGCCTCAGGTATTTTGTTATAGCAATAGAAAATAGTCTAAGACCAGTCCTTCATGTTTTTCCTGGATGCTTGAAATATCTTCTATTGTTTTATCTGTTGTGTCAGTCACACCCTCTTTCAAATTCACAATCCACATTGTTTACAAGGTTATCCTCCCTAAACTAAATGCTGGCCGAGTCTATTTTCTACTCAAAACTCTTCAAAAGTACCCTGTTATATAGAACATAATGCTTCTGTTTTGATTTCTACAAATTTTTCCAACTTCCAGAAGACTTTCACTAATACAATCTCAATGCTACAAGACGTGGAGCTGTATTTGCTGTTCTCAAACCACAGCCTATATTTTTTCCTACTTCTGTGTCCTTAAGCACACTAGTTTTCTTCTCTTGCTGGAATTCTAATTGCATCTCAGCTTCCTACCAGAATCTTCCCATTTTTCAAAGTCCCATTAAAATCTAACCTCCTCTGAAAAGTTTACTGTGTTCCCTAATTTTTTTTTACTCATTTTCAGCTCCATGATATATTTAAGAGTCATTGACGATGAATTATTTATACATTTGACTTTCCTCCTGATGCACTATAGTTCCCCAAGTAGTTCCCCAAAAAGTGTATTTACTACTGTACATCATAGGCACTTAAAAGAGTTGTATGTATTGAACTGAATGCCAACAGATATTAGCATCTTCATGTATTTGATTCATCATGCATTGCTTTAGCATGTTTGTTGAATGACTACTACATACCAACTAAGAGATTTCCAAACGTACTCTGGGAGATATGCACAACATACCTGAGCAGAATTCAGTGTAAGAGAATGTCACAATCAAGATTCGGTAAAGAGCTGGTGGATCTGTGACAACTTTGTTTTATGTTGTTTTTCCTCAATGCATTCCTTTTCCTCAATGTTTTTTCCTTTGCATTCCTTCTACTTCTATTTTTTATGTACTTTTATTAGTGCATTGTAATTATACAACATGGTGAGGTTCAAAAACATACAAACTTACATACACACAGAACTTGGTGTGTTCCCCTCCACATTCCAACTGGTTCCCCCACCTCCCTTCCCGTACATGTTAGTGAGATTCATAGCTACAGCTTCATATATGGACATAGCATTATTTGAACTGTTTCCTTCATCAAACCTCCTTTTTTCTTCTCCCCACCTCCCTCCCCCCGTCCCCTCCCATTATTCTTCTGGTTTTTCTCTTCATTTATCTAAAGTCTCTAATGTTTCCTATTGTCTCTCTAGTTTCCACACATGAGAAAAAAATGTATAACCCCTTGACTTTCTTGATCATTTAAGCTTTGGTCTCTTACAAATTATACCTAGATTGTTACTGAAAAGCCACGTGACACATGTCTTAGTCCAACACATTTTCTTTCTTTTCATAGTACTCTCATCTTAGTTTTTATTTCCTCTTTGGCCATAATAACAACTATTTATTCTTTCAGGGTTTCTTACTGTTTTTTTGGGCCTGCTTCAGAGGTGAAAACAACCTTCTAGTTTCCTTCCTCTTAAAGATCAGAACACCAACATTAAAATTTTAAGATTTTTCTGTTAATAAGTAAGGCCAGAGAGAAAAAGTGTTAACACAAGAATAAGCCTCAGAAATATTTAATGGGGACAGACTCTTACAAAGGTCATAAAATCCTACTCTTTACCTATAGTTCTTGGATTTCTTTTGAGAGAAAAACTGATTGTACAATTTTACTTCTGTTGTTGTGGATATTTCTTTAGTATGGATATGTATATTTGGATTTATCTGGGGAGACATTTGATGTGAAACCTTAAACATAGCCATATATGTATAGCTATGTTTATAGATATGTTAAAAACCATATATATATATTTGGGGGGGGGTTCTGGGAATCGAACCCAGGGGCATTCTTTATTCTAGTTCTGAGCTATACTCCCATCCCTCTTATTTTTTATTTTAAAACAGGGTCTTGCTAAGTTGCCAAGGGTCTCACTAAGTTGCTGAGGCAGGCCTCAAACCTGCGATCCTCCTGTCTCAGCCTCCCAAATGCTGGAACTACAGGTGTATACCACCATGCCTGGTTCATTTTAGTCATTTTTAATTGTCTATTTCTGTGGCTTTAAGTACTTGTTGTGCAACCATGACTACCATCCATCTGAAACCCTTTTTGTTTTCACCAAATAAAGATCCGTACCCATTAAATGTTAATACCCTATTCCTCCTACCTCTCCCCCACTCCCCAGCCCCCAGAGATCACCATTCTACTTTCTTTCTCTATGAATTCAACTAATTTGACTACTTTAGGTATTTTATCCAAGAAGAATCATACATGCATGTTGTAGCATGTGTAAACAATTCCTTCATTTTTAAGGATGAATACTTTTCCATCGTATGCACATAGCATGCTTTGTTTATTCATTCATGGACTGATGAGCACTCAGGTTGCTTCCGCCTTCCGGCTATAGTGAAGAATGCAGCTATGAACATGGGTGCACAAATATCTGTTTGCCTCCTTGCTTTGAGTTCCTCTGAGTATACGGAAATCTTGGATTGTAGGGTAATTGTATGTTCATTTTTTTTTGAGGATTCATTATCTCTTTTCCACCATGGCTGCGCCATTTTATATTCTCATCAGCAATGCACAGGGGTTCCAGTTTCTTCGCCTCTTTGGCAATATTTGTTTTTTGATGTTCTTTGTTTTTAAATAGCCATCCTCATGAGGGCGGGGGTGGTCTCCCAATGTGATCTCATGAGTGTTTCTGAAGGTGACACTCACCACATCTCACTTCTTTAGATTTCCACTTCTTCGTGGAAGAATGTGTCAACACTTTTCTCCATGAAGGCTGCTTTTTCCACAATACCATTCTAAAGAGAAGCATAGGGCAGGAGAGTAGAGATCTTTGTGGGAAGAAATGTATTTAGGTTTGTGAGAGTTCTGTGCTGATGATACCTATAACAGTGGGTCCTTCCCTCTCAGCACAGTCTCCACAGGAAATTTCCTCATATCCACTTCCATTTATCACCACATTTTCACACCAGCTCAAACTTGGAGCTACCCAGCAGGTAGGTTCATTCATTAATTCATCCCCCTCTGCATTCATTCAACAATCAGCTGTTGCACATGTAGACTCTATTTAAAGCTTCTAGCAAGTCTTTTTATTCTCTTTGCTATTTATGGTTATTAGGGAAATATGTTAATAAAACATTTGGACTTTCCCCACGAATTCAGTGTCCAGGCTGGTTTTCTGAAGTTCTTTTCTGGAAGGGGCAAATTTTGTAAGGTACAGTGTACTGTCTCTTTATCTTCAAAATGAAATGTTCACCTCACTTCTAACTCAAGTCAGAATTTCAAAGTGGGACCCAATACTATCAGAAATTCTATTTACATAGCATAGAATAAGTGCTTGCATTCTCTTCAGAAGTGGAATCTAGCCATGTCCTTCTTATATTGTAAATAACATATTATAAGTTAAGGAAGCTTAAATGCTTAATAACATAAGAATGAGAAAACAGAACGCAATTGACAAGTCGGATCTTACAGAAATTTTTTATTTGACCTTTACATCATTATAGTAATGATTTTTGTTTATTTTCTTTCTTCTTGAACAAGAGAAAACAAGATTGACAGTAAGAATTACCACATATAATGTTTTGTTGTTTTTAGATTTCAGAGTTCTAACTAAATAAAAGGTGGAGTAATTTTACATCAAATGTCTCCCCAAATAAATCCAGGGATTTCCACTGAGCTTTGTTCTCAGGAAATCATCACCATATCTCATCGTAGAAGTATTTCCATGTGTAATTAATTTAAATATGACATAAAAGAAACAGAGTCAAGATGAAAAAGACAACAATCTTCCACTCAAACATGCTCGACCACAAACCAAGGGCATATTTTGGACTTTGTCCTCATTTTGATGATCACAGGATTTATCTTATTTGTGGTTTACTTGGGCTATTTTCAATGCCTGGGGAGACATGATGTACATTGTAGAGTAATGCAATAAAATAATTGAACATATTTCCCCTGTCTCCGGGCCTATTTATACTTGTGCACACAGTCACATTAAAAGGGCTGGGGATGAAGCAACCTCAGCTGTAAATTATCATCCTGGCAGAGCTGGCTGCCTCGCTGCTCTCACACTGAGCAGCGGGCTGGGGGTTCTGATGGGATGGATTGCCCCAGAGTCAGTGCAGCTCATGGAGACAAAGCCTGTTGAACTTAGAAGAAGAATGCTTGTGGAGCAAAACAAACTGACATCGAATCCTCTGCCAGCAGAAGTTTTTAAGTGCCAACTTAGTGACAGACTGAGAGTCACTCTTCTGAGTCTAGAGTCAGGAAACAGGTCCAGCTGTGGTCACCCTGCTGGACTTCAGTGGAGTGAATTTGGCTGCTTACATTTGTCCTGACCTCAGACATGAGAAAAGTGATTCAAAAACTTGTCATCTCAACCCAGAAGCCTCGGTTACTTGAAATGAAATAGCTTTAGAATCAGGATGAGGCAAATGGCATGAGATTTGAGAGCCAGAGTTTGGAATTAGGAGTCTCAACTCAGATGATTTTTTAAGACAGCACTGGAAACATGAAAGTGTAAATCAGTATCAGACATAAGGCCTCTTCTACTTAAGGGGGAGGCTGAAAATTCCCAATATCCAAGTAGATCCTGTAACTAAATAGAAGTGGTTTCTACTGTATTTACCTATGGCAAACAAGATTGGTTGGATTTTGTTCTCCATGAAAAGTGTTTATTAGAGTTTTCATCAAGAAAGCAAAGGGGGCAAGAGTCAAATACCAAAGTCTGAATTCTCCAACATTTGTTTGACATAGAGTCAAAGACTAAGCAATCCTTCACTGGGATCTTGTGGATATATCACTTCACTTCCTTTAGCTTTAGTTTACCAGGAAAATGGGAATGTTATCTATCATCCTAATCTAAAGACAATGGAAAACGTTCTGTAAACTCCTGTCAAGAATTGTCATTATAGCCGGGTGTGGTGGCACCCGCTTGTAATCCCAGTACTTTGGGAGGCGGAGACTGAAGGATCCGGGTTTATGGCCAGCCTCGGCGCTCTCTCTCTCTCTCTCTCTCTCTGCTTAGTGAGGCCTCCACAACTTCGTGAGACCCGGTTTCAAAATAAAGGATAAAAAATAGGGCCGGGGGTGTAGCACGGAGGTAAAATGCCCCTGGGTTCAATCCCCGGTACTGCCAAAAAAAAAAAAAAAAAAAGAATTGTCATTATTTTAAAGCCTGAGTCCTTTCTCAGTGATAATTAGCTAAACTATGGAAAAAATAATCCCTCATATGCAAACTATGTAAAACTAGTTGGGTGTGGTGGTGTACACCTGTAATCCCAGTACTTGGGAAGCTGAAACAGGAGGATCACAAATTCAAGGCCAGTTTCAGCAACTTAGCAAGACCCTGTTGCAAAATAAAAAATAAAAGGGCTGGGAGCCCAGTGTGGTAGCACATGCCTGTAATCCCAGTCTCTGTGAGGCCAAGACAGGAGGATCACAGGTTCTAGACCAGCCTCAGCAATTTAGCAAGGCCCTCAGCAAATTAATGAAAACCTATTTAAAAAATAAAAAACAAGAGGGGGTGCTCGGGGTATAACTTGGAGGGAGAATACCCTTGGATTCAATCCCCAGTACCAAAAAAAAAAAAAAAAAACCAAACAACTATGTAAAACCTTTTTTTTTTTTTTTACAGTTGAGTTGAAATGAGTTGAAAGTGTTTTGGAGGACTCAATGTTTAGTGAATGTAACTGGCTTCTTTCCCACCTGTAATGTGTTCCTATGGTAGGTTTATATGTAAGGGTAAATGCTAGCCACTACTCCAAATCAAACCAAAGTTGCAGTGTTTTAACACAATAGAAGTTTGTTTCATATGTAAACTAGCTATTCCTGATGGCTGGGCTGTTCTCCACCTGATCATCCAAGGACCTGGTTTTTCTATACTTTGGCTTCATCATTTTGAACACTTGGCTTCCGATATTGCTATGTATGAAGCCATTGGAGGGGGAAAGAACACAGAGGGTGTGGCAGGGGAGGTTTTTATGAGCCAGCTCTGTGTGTTGGTCAGCTTTTCATTGCTGTGACCAAACATCTTCAAGAAGGAAAGATCTAGCTTGGCTCATGGTTTCAGAGGTTTCAGCTCATGGTCAGCAGGCTCCATTGCTTTGGGCCTGGTGAGGAAGAGCATCATGGTGGAAGGGTGTGGCAGAGGAGAGCTGCTCAGCTCATGGCAGCTGCAAAGGAGGAGGAGAGAGAATGGGCCAGAGACTCCATAATACAGTCCCCAAGGGCACGCCCCCAGCAACCTACTTCCTCCAACTATGCCCCACCGGCCTACAGTTTCCACCGCCTCCCAAGAGTCCATTCAGCTTTCAGTGGATTCACCCATTAATGAGGTCAGAATCCTCATGATTTGATCACTTCCCCAAAACCCCACCTCTGAACTTGGCTGCACTGGGGACCCAATGTTCAACACGCGAGTCTTTGAGAGACACTTCCTATCCAAACCATATATTATGGTTTGGATTTAGAATGTCCCCTAGACGTCCTGAGGGAGATAAGACAGCCATGTTGGAGGTAGGACTAGGTTGCTAGGGTAGGGTCCCTGAGGACCTGGCTGGGGACAGTGTTTTTGTGCTGCAGCTTCCAGCAGAGAGAGCCCCTGCTGCCATGAACTGATAACAAGGTCTCTCCTTCTCCTGCTTCCCACATTATGCCCTGAGGACCTGCAACTCTGGTTCCTGCTTGGAAGCCAGTCTAACAGGAGTTGTCTCCAGAACCATGAGAAAATAAGTCCTTCTTCCTCTAAGTTTTGTGTGTGTCAGGTGTTTGGATTACAGTCGTGAGAATATTGACTAAAACACAGTAACACCCTGAAAAAGACATACATCCCCTTTGCTAAATTCCTTTGAGTAGAATGAAAGCTTAAAGCCACACCTCTTTGCCAGCAAGGCTGAGGAGTACAGTTGATTTTTGTGCTTGCAGAGAAGATGAAATAGGACAGGCAAACAGCGAGCCAGTATCTGCTAACCTGTAGGATCAAAACAACTCACAAGTATCTGGACTGCGATGTAGTTCAATTAATCATTTTGATTAAAGTATTAGTTAATGAGAATAGAAAGACCAGGCTTTTCACAAGTTCCCAGAGGACATTCAGAAACGTTGGGTCCAGCAGGAGTGGATGTGCCTGCTTGTAAGAGAAAGGGGCAGTGGGTAGTCCCAATTCAAACATGATGTCTTTCTCCCGGGTCCTCTCGTAGCTGTCTTGGCTCCATGTGGGAGGGAGAGCACTGATCCCTGATGGTCAACATAAAAGTTCTGGAATGACCCCTTGAGTTTGTGTTGGCCTGCAACACTCTCTGGAAAATTGCTGCTCCAGGAACGTGGCGAAAAGGTCAGCAGGAAAGCACAGTCCCTGCTGACGGCCCTGACTTGGTAAACTTTCTTTGTTCTTTTGTGGGAAATCTGAGCCACAGAACCATTTATACATGGGCAGCAATACCATGGTCTAACTTTCAGGCAAGAGAGAGTTCATGGTCAAAAGTTCGACTCAGAAAATAAACCTTGTTGATGAATAAATAATGTTGTGGTTCCTAAAGGTATGTGGATGTCAGGATTCATGATGTGACAGGACCAGGGACTGAGGGAAAGTGACCCAGAGAGTTGGTGGTGGGCACAAGAATGAAAGGCATTTAACTGTTGACTTATAAGCACCTCCAAGTACCACATAATTGCATTTCAACCAAGATTTTTATACATAAATATGCCAGTGTCAACTAAGGATTTGTTAGCTACAGACTCCCACACAATTTAATTCCCAGTGTAACTTTTAAATTTTATTTATTTATAAAAACCTATTATTTATCAAAAAAAAAACTAATTCTGTGCACTGACAACCTTTCAAATTAGATTCGTTACTCATTCTCTTGTGAGTGGCTTCACTTGGCAGCAGTTCTCCTCAATACAAAAGTATGTTAAAATTCCAGGTTTCTGGCTCCCTGGCCCCTGAAAGAAATTCTGAATCAGTTAAGTATGGGGTGAGGCCTGGGAATCTGAATTTTTAACACCAAGCTTATACCCTGTATATGTAATAATACATATAATAAAAGCACAATCAAGTTGTGATTAACAAACTAGATTGTAGGGCATCCTATTTGAGCGTGTGTCTCTGTATGTGTGAGGGGAATCTTTCAAGGGTTATAGCTACATAGCAGTATGGATGCAGGAAGTAAACTCTGAATTGAGAAAATCATCTTACTGAAATTGTAAGAGGCATAAAAGTGATACTTCACTAGGTATAAAATTGATACTTCACTAGGATCTAGGAATTAAGTTTTTTTCATGAAATAATTACTTTCTCAAGGCAGGAAGACAATAGTAATTTGATATGTAAATGATTTACCAATATTCAAGATCAAATACAAGGGAATTTCCAAAATCAATATATATTTTTTGACATTTATAACCACTTCTATTTGTATGTTTTCATATCCTCTAATTAGTATTTTAAAAAATCAAAAGTTGATTGTAGGAGGATTGCTGCAGGCAAGATTAAATGTGTTTTTTTCTGTCCATTCCTGTTTTCTGACTGTTCTACAATTAACACACATTAGTAAACAAATTAAAGGAGGTAATTATTGATAAACAGGTTCAGTCAATTTTCAAATTCTGAACAGGACTGATTCTTTGCCAGATATGCTGATTATAGATTAGGCCGCATTTTTAGATAAAGATAACAATTTAAATTCTATTTTGATGTGAGGTCAGCTCACAAAGACCTCTATAACTTTCATTTAGTTGAGCTTCAGCACTGATAAGAAAAACTGAAATTTTCTATCTTCTTTTCTCCTATTATGTGATGTCTGAGACAGGAGAAAGGAGGGGTTTCCTTAAGTCTCCCCAGATTTTGTTTTTTTTTAAACAGCTTTATTTAAGTTTAATTGACATATAATAAAGTATAAAGTTTAAAATGCACACTTTAACAAATTTTGAATTATCTTGTCAGAAATTCTAACAAAAAAATAAATTAGGCCAAAGACATTCTCATACCCAATTTTCTCATACTGTCCCCTAAACTGTGGGCATTACAAAATATGTTAGTTAGATTGTGGGTAAAATAGATATGTGGAGGCAAGTCTTAAAAAACATTGCTGTTATTAGTGATCTTGTTTCCATAAGAGAAAATAGTTCTGAAACACTGATTAATAGAAATATTTTTTTTTTTTTTTTTTTTTTTTTTTTT
>PVJS01052576.1:0-13573 GCA_004027185.1 Glis glis
TTTTTTTTTTTTTTTTTTGCGGTACCGGGGATTGAACCCAGGGGCGTTCTACCTTCACGTTACACTCCCAGCCCTATTTTTTTATACTTTATTTTTGAAACCAGGTCTCACGAAGGTGTGGAGGGCCTCACTAAGTAGAGAGAGAGAGAGAGAAACAGGAAGAGAGAGAGAGAGAGAGAGAGAGAGAGAGAGGCGAGGCTGTCCACGAACCTGGATCCTCCGGTCTCCGCCTCCCAAAGTACTGGGATTACAAGCGTGCGCCACCACGCCCGGCTCATCCTGCTTTTTAAGGGTGCACTTTCAGGAGTCTTTCTTAGACTTTTGTTTCGAATGTGGGATCATACAGAGCATATCGGCTCTCATTTAGAGGTGGCAACTTCACAAAAGATGTGTAGGGGTCCTCGACAGTACCACAAATGTCACCTGCCAAGCTCTGCTTTGCTTCATCCACAATTACTTGTCCTTTGTCATCACTTAAGCAGAAGAGAACTGCTTTCTTTCTTCTTTTGATCTCCTCTCGTGTAGAAGATTTCCTTACTTTCATATCATTAAAAACTTTGGTGACTTTATCATCCATGGAACTCCAGATGCCATGGTGCCTGTAGTTTGACTACAGCGTGGCCCCAGCTCTGCTGTGGCACAGGAGGAGAAGGCGGGATGGTGCACGGGTGGCCGCAAGTGCAGGCGCACTGGGAGCAGTGGCCCGGGAGGCCAATAGTGGTTATTTTAAAAATTAATGCAAGCCGGGCGTGGTGGCGCACACTTGTAATCCCAGTACTTTGGGAGGCAGAGACCGGAGGATCCGGGTTCGCGGCCAACCTCAGCTCTCTGGCTCTCTCTCTCCTTGTCTCGCTCTCTCTCCCTGTCTCTCTCTCTCTCTCTCTCTCTCTCTCTCTCTCTCCTTGGTGAGGCCCTCTGCAACTTTGTGAGACCCGGTCTCAAAATAAAGTATAAAAAAATAGGGCCGGGGGCGTAGCGCGGAGGTAGAACGCCCCTGTGTTCAATCCCCGGTACCGCAAAAAAAAAAAAAAAATTAATGCTTTTACTGACAAAATTGCATATACTTATTATGTATAACATGTTGTTTTAAAATATATATAATTAGTGGTTATTTTGGGATGGTAGTATTATCACTGATTTTTCTCTTCATCAAGTTTTCCTACATTTTTAATTTTTCCATAATGAACCCATGTAACTTTATTTCTTTTTATTTATCTATTTTGTGGTACTAGGTATTGAGCCCAGGGGCATTCTACCTCTGAGCTATACCCCCAGCCCTTTTTATTTTTTTTGTTTGAAAACAGGGTCTCACTAGGTTGTTGAGAGTCTTGCTATGTTGCTGAGTCTGGCCTTGAACCTGCAATCCTCCTGTCTCAGCCTCCCAAGTACTGGGATTACAGGTGTGTGCCACCATGCCTGGCTCATATATGACTTTATAATAATACATTTGACTTCTCAAAAGAAAGTTTAAGCTGTGTGTGATGGCACATGCCTATAATTCTAGTACTTGGGAGGCTGAGACAGGAGGATAGCAGGTTCAAAGCCAGTCTCAGCAGCTTAGTGAGGTTCTCAGCAACTTAGTGAGACCCTGTTTCAAAACAAATGATAAAAGAGGGCTGGGGGTATATCTCAGAGGTAGAACCCCCCTCTTCAATCCCCAGTATCACAAAAAAAAAAAAAAAGAGAGAGAGAGAAAGGTTAAGCTGGGTGTGGTGGATTCTGGTGAAATTCCTCTTTTGTTTACACAGTCTGCTCTGCTGTGGTTTGGGTTAAAGTTCACTAAATCACTTCTATTTCTTGAATCTTTTCAGTTTTGTGTACTGTAATCCTAGTATTTGAGAAGCTGAGACAGGAGGATTGCAGGTTTGAGGATAGCCTCAGCAACTTAGCAAGACACTCTGCAACTTAATGAGACCCTGCTTCAAAATTAAAAAAAATAGGGCTGGGAGTGTAGCTCAGAGGTAGGATGTCCCCAGGTTCAATCCCCAATACCCCCCCAAATGTTTAAACATGTGGAGTATGGTACCATGGTTGTTGTTGCTATAGTTTTATCCTTTCTCTGCAGATGGATTCCAGTCTCATTTTGGCCGTGTCCAAGAACTGTGTGCCTACATGAGTCAGTCTACAGGGGCTGAGCACCATCTGTCTCTGGGATAGGAGGTTCTGTTTGTCACTGAGCAGACAACTGGAAAACCCTCCTCACTTATCTTTAGTGCATCTGTATTTCCCGTAATTCCCAGAGACAATTCTAGCACCTCCTAGAGTGAACAGCGGTATTAGGAAAGCACCCTGCCGTTCCGGGCTCGATCCACAGAGATGTGGGGTGCCAAGGTTGGTCTCAGAACAGTGGGAACATGCAGACATGACTTCTCATTTCTAGATGAGAAACTCGAGGCCCAAGATTACATAGTGCGTTAGTACGAGTAGGAACTTGAGCCACGGTCTCCCAGGTCCCTGGCTGTGTCGTCACCAGTCACAGGCCCCTAGACGACTGGCTTCCTGGATCTTGGTGAAATTCCTCTTCTGCCTATACTTCAGCATCTACACAGTCAGCTGTGACTTGGGTTAAAGCTCACCAAATCACTTTTATGTCTCGGCTTTTCAGTTTCATGGCTCCCTGAATCTCTTTGACAAAATTCTGTTCTTGTTTAAATCTGATATGGTATCAAAACATTGGTCAAAATAGTCTACAAATCAATCTGGCAGTTCCTCAAAACATTAAATGCAGAGTTACTATATGACCCAGTAATTCCCCTCCTTAGCACATACCCGAGAATTGAAAATGTATGTTCTCACAAAAACTTGTAGTCAAATGTTCATCAGCATTACCCATATTGGTGAAAAAGTAGAAATAATCCAAATGTCCATCAACTGCTAAATGGAGAAGCAAAACATGATGTATCTGTACAATGGGGTATTATTTGACAATAAAAAGGAATGAAAGACCGATACTTGCTAAAATATGGATGAACCTTGAAAACATTATGCTAAATGAAAGGTGCCCATCACCAAAGACCACATATCATATGATTCCATTTATAGGAAATGTTCAGAGTAGGCAAATCCACAGAGGCAAAATACATTAGTGGTTTCTAGAGACTTGGGGGAGGATGGGAGGTAATGGATGTAGGGTTTCTTATTGGGTGATGAAAATGTTGTGGAATTAGACAGTGGTCATTATTGCATAACTCTGTGAATATACTGAAAGACACTAAATTGTACACTTTACAATTTTATGGCATGCCAATTTAAATTACAACTTTTAAAAAGATGGCCTCTCTTGCCGGGCGTGGTGGCGCATGCCTGTAATCCCAGTACTTGGGAGGCGGAGACCGGAGGATCTGGGTTCACGGCCAGCCTCAGCTACTTAGTGAGGCCCTCTGCAACTTCATGAGACCCGGTTTCAAAATAAAGGATAAAAAATAGGGCTGGGGGTGTAGCTCAGAGGTAGAACGCCCCTGGGTTCAATCTCTGGTACCGCAAAAAAAAAAAAAAGATGCCCTCTCATTAAAACCCAAGAAAAATTAAATTGGAGGAAATCTGTGATAAGAAAAGTATTGTAAGGTGAAGACCTCCACAGTGGTAGACAGTGATAAATTCATATGGGTTTCATAATTAAAATGCTTTGCAAAGATAGGGTCTAAAATACTGTCCAAGGTTATTTATTTATTTATTTATTTTGTGTGTATGGTGCTGGGGATTGAACCCAGGGGCATTCTATCTCTGAGTTACAATCCCAGCCCATTTTTTTTTTAATTTTTAAAAAAGGGTCCCACTAAGTTGTGGAGGGCCCCACTAAGTTGCTGAGGCTGGCCGTGACCCTATGATCTTCCTGTCTCAGCCTCCCAAATATTGGGATTACAGGCCTGTGCCACCATGCCCAGCTTGTTGAAGATTTTTTAAAGTTCTTTTAGATATTTGCAGAAATATTTATTGCCTTCCATGAGGGTCCAAAGTTGACATATTAATTATACTTAGGATCATAAAAATTAACAGCAACATAAATACTTGTATGGAGTGTCAACATTTTCCAAGCATGCCTCTAGTATCTCCTCTAATCTGCTTAGAGTTTAGGAAGTAGGCACCATCGGGAATGATCATCTTCATTTTGTAGATGACAAAATTGAGCTCAGCCAGGCTAAATAAGCCCAGACATAGGGAAAACCAACTCCAGCCTGTACCTGGGTCCCACTTATCATGACATGAGAGATGATTCTGTGTAGTTTCAGATTGTCCTTCTGGTCCTGGGCACATGAAGAAGGCAACTTTGGGGATAAGGAGGCAGGAGAGAACCCCTAAACACAGTGGACCCTCAGATGTGCAAGATACAGAACTAGGAATATTTCTACCCTTCCTCTCCTTGGACCCGCTCCTCACTCAGGATTGCCAAATGTCACACTCTTGCCTACCCTAAAACAAGCATGTTTGGGATCCAAACAGCCGTCTTGCTATCTTCGTGCCCTTGTTGTTGACAGGAAAGCAGCAAGTGATGGTGCCAGCCTTTAGCACGTGGCCAGTCACCCTCTCACGGCACGCTGCTGCCCATCTGGCTGGGTTCCCTGACACTCTCAGGCCTTTGGGAGGAAGGCAGAAAACCCCTCTTCAGGGTTGAGTATACGTCTGCTAAGTCAGTCAGCCAGGCACTCATGAGCCTAAGGGTGTGATCTTCAGCCTTGGAGGTCTCAACCCGAGGAGGTTTACAAATATTGATGTCTGCCTCCCCCCACCCCCCAAGATTTGCGGTAGGACCTGGGACTTTTAGAAGCTTTCCAGGCATTCCAGTGTACACCCAGCGTTGCAAGCTGCTGGACTGAGGGCAAGGATTTGAATAGATTCCACCTTCTATCCCGCCCCACAAGCAAGCACCTCTATTCACTCTGCTCCATGTATGGAGATCTTGCTCACGCTGGATTAAAAATGTCATGTGAGCCAGGCGTGGTGGTGCACACCTGTAATCCCAGTACTTAGGAGGCTGAGATAGGAGGATTGCAGGTTTGCAGCCAACCTCAGCAACTTAGTGAGACCCTGTTTCCAGATAAAAAATAACAATAGGGCTGGGGGTGTAGCTTGAAGGTGGAATGCTCCTGGGTTCAATCCCCAGCATCAGAAGAAAAAAAAAAAAGAAAGAAAAAGTCATGTGAATTCCATTTTCCTCAGACGAAGCCATGAAAGCAGACCGGTAATCTCTTGGCTCCCGCTTGCTATCACAGAGGTGGACGGGAGGGGATATTGACACAGACCTGCTGGGCTTGCATCCTGGCTCCACCGCTAACTAGTTTAGTGACCTGAGACACATTGCTAAGCCTCAGTCTCCTGATCTGTGAAATGGGCTGTGGGTTACTGAAGGGATGCAGATCTGGAAAGAAGATGCACTTGCAGAAAACTGAGTGGGAGCATCTCCCTCAGATATCCATCCCAGGCACCTGCCTTGCCTTACCCTGGTCTCTGCTCTGAGGGGACAGAAGGAGGTAATGCATGCCTGCTGCTTAGCACAGTCCCTGGTGTGCATCAAGTTCTCAGTGTTGATTAGTAGCAGGAGTTAGGACTAGTCCCCAGCTCTTAACTCCAGCAACTCCACTGCATTTTATTTCACTATTTCACTCAATCAAATTAAATCCTATTCATTCCTATTTAACTCAAGTCAATGAGCAGTCCTGGCCCCATTCCTCCCTGGTCAAAGCAACCAAATTTCACTTGGTTCAATTCCTCTGCATTCTTCTACTCAACAGATTTAACAACAACAACAACAAAATACAGGATGCCCAGCTAAACTGGAACTTTAGATAAGCACTGAACAATTATTTTAGTATAGATATGCCCCATATTCACATTTAAATTCAAAGTATTTTAAAATAAAAAATGAAACTTAAGCCAAATGTCTTTTATCTGGCAGCCCTACCCTTATTTCACCAGCTCAGGAAGATCTGGCTCTGTGCAAAAACCACTCCTTCCTTTGCGCTTACTTGACACCGTGCATTTTCAGTATTTAATGCGTACCCAATGGTTTCATGTTTACAAATGGTTTGCAGTAGATTTTTGTATTTAATCTCTGCATCAAATCTTAGGTTGGTTGCACATCTACCAGGTGTTCCCCGTTTGCCCATTTTTCTTTGTGAACATTAGCAAGAGGTTTGTTCCTACCTGCCTTTCCTGGGAGTGGGTTGTGGTTGGTCTAAGCCAATCACAGGGGTCTATCCCTTTGCTATCACCAGTTCTGGTATAATTCGAACTACTGAAATACAGGAGCTGGCCTGTTGAGGGCCTTTCAGGAATGGTCTTCCTTGTTCCTTTTTCTTTTCTTTTCTTTTCTTTTATTTTGTATTGGGGATCGAACCCAGGGGCATTCTACCTCTGTGCTATACCCCCAGCTCTATTTTATTTTTTACTATTTTTTTTTTGTGGTACTGAGGATTGAACCCAGGGGCATTCTACCCCTGAGCTGAGTTACACCCCCAGCCCTATTTTTTATTCTTTATTTTGAAACCGGGTCTCACGAAGTTGTGGAGGGCCTCACTAAGTAGCTGAGGCTGGCCACGAACCGGGATCCTCTGGTCTCAGCTTCCCAAGTACTGGGATTACAAGTGTGTGCCACCGCGCCTGGTTTATTATTTTTTACTTTGAAATAGGAACTGGTTAAGTTGCTGAGGCTGGCCACTACCTGTGATCCTCCTGTTTCAGCGTCCCAAGTACTGGGATTACAAGCATGGGCCACCATGCCTGGCTACAAATACATTTTTTGAGGGAGAAAAATGCCTCTTTGGGCTATAGAAGTCAGCTGTGTTCGAAAGTTAATATGGCAACATGTTAATAAAATAGAAATGGATTGGTCAGAGAAAGTTTGCATAAGTACACAAACACAACATATTCATTCAGAAATAAAATGCAAATGTAGTTGCATTTTTATGAAGGACCTTGGCATCTTAACCCAAAGACACAGCTTAGCAGAGGGAATCTGAGTCACAGCAAAGGTCCAAAGGACCCAGGAGGCACAGCAAGAACAACCATGAACCTGGGTTCAGACGTCCTCGCTCTGGGACCCATCCCTGTGGGTTAGCAGCTGTGTGACCCAGGGCAAGCCAGTTTGTTCTTACCTACACCAGGGGGTGTGTCAACCAGAGGCAGAATGTCCCAGGGTTCAATCCCCAGTAGTGCGTACACACACACACACACACACACACACACGCACACACACCACTTGTCCCTAGAAGGATGAAACATTTAAAATTCACACACATATTAAGTAGAAGTTATAAACAACTGATAGGTTTTTTTTTAAGTCATAAGAAATAGGAGTGGTTAGTGAGAGGTCTGAATGCTTTAACTGTGTTTTCAAGCCTTTTCTTTTAATTTTGTTCCTCATCTTTTACATAAATTATATCTCTCTCAAAACACAAGGATTGGCCAGGTGTGGTGGCGCACGCTTGTAATCCCAGTACTTTGGGAGGCGGAGACCGGAGGATCCGGGTTCGCGGCCAGCCTCAGCTCTCTTTCTCTCCCCTGTCTCTCTCTCTCTCTCTCTCTACTTAGTGAGGCCCTCCGCAACTTCATGAGACCCGGTTTCAAAATAAAGTATAAAAAAATAGGGCTGGGGATGTAGCACGGAGGTAGAACACCCCTGGGTTCAATCCCCGGTACCGCAAAAAAAGAAAAACACGCAAGGATTCCATCCTCTCTTCCAATAATTAAAGAACTTTACTTGAAGAATAATTTTTTTCTAATAAATAAAGTGACATCAGGAATTGTGAATGTGATTGTATGTGTGTGTGTGTTTTACCAGGGATTGAACCCAGGGGCATTCTAGCTCCAAGCTACACCCCCAGTCCTATTTTTTATTCTTTATTTTGAAACAGGATCTCACTAAGTTGCGAAGGGCCTCATGAAGTAGCTGAGGCTGGCTTTGAACCCGTGATCCTTCCGTCTCAGCCTCCCAAGTACTGAGATTACAAGTGTGCGCCACCATGCCCGGCTTGTGAATGTGATTAATGCCGCTGAGCTGTACACTTACAAATAGTTAAAATGGCAAATTTTATGCTATATATTTTCTACCATACTTTTAAAAACTAATAATGCAATATACCAAAAACCTTGAATTATACATTTTCACATGCATGAATTACATGCCGTGTGATTTTTATGTCAATAAGAATGTTAAAAAATAGAACTAGCTATTAGTTTCCATTAAGAAAATGTCTTCTTCCATTTTCATTTAAGTTTCTGAAAAGGTGATCTGATTGCTAAATAATTTCAAAGGCATCAATAGAAAAGGACCCATATGAAGGCCACCCATTCATGAACATTAATGATAGTTATCACAGCCTATATAATTACTTTCTTGGAGAAATGTCTTATTTTGATATACTTTTAAGGGTAGAGAAAAGTGGCTTTTTACACATTTGGCGGGGGGGGGGTACTGGGATTGAACCCAGAGGCATTCTACCTCCAAACTATGCCCCTAGCCTGATTTTATTTTTTTTATTTGGAAACAGGGTCTCACTAGGTGTCTGAGAGCCTTACTACGTTGCCGAGGCTGGCTTTGAACCTGCGATCCTCCTGTCTCAGCCTCCCAAGTACTGAGATTACAAGCGTGTGCCAACACGCCTGGCTTACACATTTTTTTTTTTTTTTTTGCGGTACCGGGGATTGAACCCAGGGGCGTTCTACCTTCGCGCTACACCCCCGGCCCTATTTTTTATACTTTATTTTGAAACCAGGTCTCACGAAGTTGCGGAGGGCCTCACTAGGTAGAGAGAGAGATACAGGGAGACAGAGAGAGAGAGAGAGAGAGAGAGAGAGAGAGAGAGCGCTGAGGCTGGCCGCCGGGAACCCGGATCCTCTGGTCTCCGCCTCCCAAAGTACTGGGATTGCAAATGTGCGCCACCACGCCTGGCTCCAGCCCTATTTTCTAATTCTTTATTTTGAAACAGGGTCTCACTAAGTTGCGGAGGGCCTCACTAAGTAGCTGAGGCTGGCTGTGAACACGGATCCTCCTGTCTCAGCCTCCCAAGTACTGGGATTACAAGAGTGCACCACCATGCCTGGTTTACACATTTTAAAATCATATACAACAACATACAGACACACACAAAGGGGAAATTCAGAGTCTAAAGTAAATATTATGGTACCAGGAGAAAATCCATCGTGTCAAATACACACAAGTTTGAAATAACTAAAGAAATGCAATCATTTTTAATACAATGACAGTTCAAAATACACCAGTTTAATCAGCCAGTGGTAAAAGAGATGTTCCTGTAAAAAGCATGGCACCCTCAGGTAAGGAATCTGTGCATTACAGTCATGTGCTTGGTGTTCTTATACAAGAATCCATTCAAAATAGATGTGTGCATACTTTACAACTAGAATACACTTAAAATACATGGGCTTGATGCTGTTTCAAAAATATTCAATGTAAGCCTCCACAAATACGCAATTGTGCAGCAAAACACATCTCTCTCATCAGGTTCCGGTCGCCCTCCCCCAACACTGCAGATTTGCTTTTTTTCCAGCCCCTTCTTCCCTGTTCTTGCTTCTCTGGGCTTGGAGAAGTGAGAGGGAAATGCCCCCCCCCCCGCCCCATTGGCTTATCTCTCAGGCAGCAAGGGGACTGCCACCCTTGACACCATTTTTTTTCTTTTTTTGCAGTACTGGGGATTGAACTCAGGGACATTCTATCCCCGAGATACACCCCCAGCCCTATTTTTTTATTCTTTATTTTGAAACAGGGTCTCACTAAGTTGCAGAGGGCCTCACTAAGTAGCTGAGGCTGGCCACGAACCTGGATCCTCTTGTCTCAGCCTCCCAAGTACTGGGATTACAGGCGTGCACCACCATGCCCAGCATTTGAACTACATCATTATCAGGAGATTCTGTGTAGGCTGGGGGAGGCCCTATTGGGCCCCGTGGGTGAGACTAAACTCCTGTGTCTCCCCTTGACACTGGTTGACCATGTGGGATCAGACCCCATCTTCCAGCTGCCTCAGCCCTGCCCCCCAACCTCCTGCTGGCGGCACCACCCAGGACGATGCTATTGTGCACAGTCTCTCTCCCTTGCAGATCTGGAGCCCTCAGTTGTACCTTTCAAGAACTGGGACCAGAAGGGGTGGCCGTGGCTCCTTTCCTCTATCTCACCCTAACGACCAAGCCTCTCCTTTACCTGCTCCCCCCACCCCCAGCTCTGGTCAGACCAGCGAGCGCTCGGACTGGATGAAAGACTGGGGCAATTATCTTGGTACCCTCACTCTTTGGCATTAAGGCATGAGAATAATCACATGACCCCCCCCCCACACACACACCATGGGAGAAGAGGACAAAGAATTGTTTCATTTTATATAAACTGTACTCACTGAAAAGTTAATCCACACTATCCCAATGTGTCTCTCAGGCTGTGGGTGCAGTGGTGGGGTTTGGGTAGGAGACACGAGGTGCTGCCTCTGAGGAAATGATGCTGTGCCTTTCAGAACGTTAGTACAAGGACAGATGAACCTCAGCTGGAGGGGCTCTAAGAAAGATCCGAGTGTCCAGCTGTGGGCTCTCTTAGGCAATTATGGAAAAGAGGAAAGCTGGGCATGGTGGCGCACACCTGTAATCCCAGCACTTGGGAGGCTGAGACAGGAGAATTGCAAGTTTGAGGTCAGCCTCATCAATTTAGCAACACTCTCAGAAACCTAGGGAGACCCTGTCTCAAAACAAAACAATAAAAAGGGGTGTAGCTTGGAGGTAGAATGCCTCTAGGTTCAATCCCCAGTAAACCCCCTGCCACCCCACACACACAAAAGAAAGAAAAGAAAAAGGATTCCACTCTCATAGTGTGTCATTAAAATACAAGGAGGAGCCGGTCTACAGCTAGTCTAGAGACTCATATCTTCAAGTTGAAAGAAAAGAATTTTTTTCTTTGGGCCAGGCATGGTTCCGCATGCCTGTCATTCCAGTACTCAGGGGGAGGGGGGGCTGAGACAGGAGGATCACAGTTTCGAGGCCAGCCTCAGCTACTTAGTGAGGCCCTCAGCCACTTAGTGAGACCCTGTTTCCAAATAAAAAATAACAGGGCTGGGTGTGTAGTTTGGAGGTAAAATGCCCCTGGGCTCCATCCCCAGTCCTCCCCCCCCCCACACACACACACAATAGCAGGAGGCAGGTGCTACACCAGGGAGGGTTATGAACAGGAAGAGGGCGGGGCTACTTCTGCTTGGTGGGCTGGGCAGGGGTGGGGCTCAGGGTGGGCTGGGACTTGAATGAGGAAGGCACTTGCTAGGGAGAGAGGAGGAGCTTTCCCACCAGAAAGAAGGTTTACAAAGCCCTGGCTTGAAAGGACCAAGCTGCTGGGGATGAAGCTGCTGTTCTGGTGGGGAGAGCGTCTCAGGGCAGCGAGGGGATGGCTCTGGGAAGTGGTTGCAGCCCCTACTGAGGGCTCCCAGTGCCCGGGGAGAAGTGAGCTGGGCTTCTGTTGACTTAATGGGGCCCTTGATAGTCTAAATAGGAGAGCAACCTAATGGGATGTTTTATCCTAATTGTTTTTGTATATTGTCTCATGATAAAGACTGTTACAATAAACTGTATATTTAAAAGTGTCTACTTCTTACACTTGTGTTTTTAAATTATAGGGTGTATGACACCATTCCAGAACAAAAAATTTCCATGGGAGTTTATATAACCAATAATTAACTGTAGATACATTCTATGTGTAGCTATTTTAATACAGTAATACAGTATAAATATCTTTTCATTTCTATTAAATTATAAGCCCTGCTAAATAATTGTGAAGTCTGAGTGAATCAGCTAAGTCTATAGAAGAATATTGCCCAGGTCCACACAAGTTACTATTTTCATTTGAAAGATTAACTTTTCTTTGAATAGCTTCACCTCGTGACTACTAGTATGTACCTGTGCTTACCGGGCATAGAGTAGTTTTCCACCTCTGCAGTAACACAAGCAAATAATTCAGTAATTTATCCAGGTGTGGTGGCGCATGCTTCTAATCCTAGTACTTGGGAGGCTGAGATAGGAGGATCGAAGGTTCAAGGCCAGCCTCAGCAACTTAGAGAGAACCTCAGTCACTTAGTGGGACCCTGTTTCAAAATAAAACAATAAAATAGGGCTGGGGGTGTGGCTTGGAGGTAGAGTGCCCTTGGGTTCAGTCCCCAGTATCAAAATAATAATAATAATAATAATAATGATAATAATGATAGTAATAATAATAATTCAGTAACTTTTGTACTTTTAGAAACCATAGCCAAGTTTTAGAATAAAAGTATTTTCTTTTGTCTTCACAGCTCACATTGAATATTAGTTGGCTATATCTAAAACTATTTGTACTTCTTCCCCTTTTTCATTTTTATTTAAAAATTTTCGAACCTGGAGTGGTGGTGCATGCTTGTAATCCCAGTACTTGGGAGGCTGAGACCAGAGGATCTGGGTTCACTGCCAGCCTCAGCTACTTAGTGAGGTCCTCTGCAACTTAGTGAGACCCTGTTTCAAATAAAGAATTAAAAAATAGGGCTGGGGATGTAGCTTGGAGGTAGAATGCCTCGGGGTTCAATCCTCAGTACTGCAAAAAAATTTTTTTTCAAAATATAGACATAAGTTGAAAAGATCACACAACCAACACCTGGATGCCTTTCAGGGAGATTTACCAGGTGCTATCATTTTTTAATTCTCTCTTTAATTGCATGCATATAAATATGCACATATACATATGTATATATACATTCACATGCATATAATTTTTTTCTACTCAATCATTTGAAATAAGTTGCAGATATGATAACTCTTCATCCCTAAATACTTTAGCATGTGAATTGTAAGAACAAGATTATTCTTTTATGCAGTCACAATAGAATAATCAAATTTAGCAACTTTAATGTTAATATGATAATATGTATTTTTAAATCAAACTTCTTCAATTATTTCAATAATATTCTCTTTTTTTGCGGTACTGGGGATGGAACCCAGGGGTATTCTACCTCCGAGCTACACCCCCAGCCCTATTTTTTATTCTTTATTTTGAAACGGGGTCTCACTAAGTTGCGGAGGGCCTCACTAAGTAGCTGAGGCTGGCCGTGAACCTGCAATCCTCCTGTCTCAGCCTCCCAAGTACTGGGATTACAAGCGTGTGCCACCACGCTCGGCTCAATAATATTCTTTAAATAAAGTTTTTATTTGCAATCCAGTATCTAATTCAAGATGACACATTTCATTTACTTTTCATGTCTTTTTGTGCATGCTGGGGATTAAACTCAGGCCTTGTGCATGCTAAGCATGTACTCTACCACTGAGCTACATCCAGCCCTATTTTACTTTTTAAATTTTGAAACAGGGTTTCACTAAGTTGCAGAGGGCCTCACTTTTTTGTGGGGGGAGTACCAGGGATTGAACCCAGGGGCATTCTACCTCTGGGCCACACCCCCAGCCCTATTTTTTATTCTTTATTTCTTTCTTTATTTATTTTTCTGGTACCAGGGATTGAACCCAGGGGCATTCTACCTCCGCGCTACACCCCTGGCCCTATTTTTTATACTTTATTTTGAAACCGGGTCTCATGAAGTTGCGGAGGGCCTCACTAAGTAGAGAGAGAGAGAGA
>PVJS01052577.1:0-13573 GCA_004027185.1 Glis glis
GAGAGAGAGAGAGAGAGAGCTGAGGCTGGCCGCGAACCCGGATCCTCTGGTCTTCGCCTTCCAAAGTGCTGGGATTACAAGCGTGCGCCACCATACCCGGCGTCAGCCCTATTTGTTATTCTTTATTTTGAAACAGGGTCTCACTAAGTTGCAGAGGGCCTCACTAAGTAGCTGAGGCTGGCCGCGAACCTGCGATCCTCCTGTCAGCCTCCCAAGTACTGGGATTACAAGCGTACGCCACCACACCCGGCAAGGCATTATCTCTAAAAATACTAAGAACCTATTTTTTTCTGAAGTTATAATCTATAATTAAGTGCTAAAGAATCTGGAGGACCCTTAAATCATTGTCTTTGAGCATATGAATCCATTTTTCTTGGTAATAACATCTTTTTCATTAAGGAGGGTCTACTAAGAAAGAAGAACATGAAGTTAAATTATAGAATAAAAGATTTAGAATGCACATATAAATAAGGTTTGCAGAATAGGGTAAGGCATGGAGTATTTTCTCCAGGACACACTTAGAATAAGTGAGGTAAGGATCTGAATAGATATGTCTCCAAGAAGGATATACACATGGCCAATAAGCACATGTAAAGTTTTTGATACCGTTAATCATCCGTGAATCACAATCCAAACCACAATGAATGGCAAGAATCAAAGTCTGACAAGAAATATTAGTGAAGATGTGGAGAAACTGGAACCTTCTTACACTTCTGGCAGAATGTAAAATAGGACAACATTTAAAGGAATAAAATACTGACATGTACTCAACATGAAAGACATTTGAAAACATACTAAACGAGAGAAGCCTGGCAGAAATAATCATATAGCATATGATTTCATTCATATCAAATATCCAGGGCAGGGAAATTTAGAGACAGAAAGTAGATTAGTCATTGCTTAGGACTGGAAGGTTTGGGGAATAGGAGGTCGTACCTAACACGTACAGATTTCTCTTTGGGGTGACGAAAATGCTCCCAAAGTGACAATGGTAATGATTACACATCTATGAATATATGAACAATTATTGATTTATATACTTAAAATTGGTGAATTGCATTATATGTGATTATTATCTTAATAAAGCTATTAACATAATAAAAAAGAATAAGTTAGGTAACCCATCCAAATGGTTTGGATTCTATTTTTTCTGAAGTTTAAGAGAGAGATTTCATGGTGGCTTCAAGAGAAACTTAACAATCATATGAAATAAATATGATGTAGACATATGATATCTACATCATATATATGTATATGATGTCTATAAATAAATATGATGTCTACACTGGATGTAGACAACATTGGAGGTATGGAAAGGTGTGGAATATGAATGAAGCACAGATTCTGAATTATGGGGTATTTAGTAAGGTATGAAGTATTGGTAAGGGAATGAGTATGGTTAAGATATGGAATAGGGTAAGGCATGGAGTATTGGTAAGACCTAGATATGGTTAGGTTATGGATTAGAGGATAGAGCTAGGTAACTTTCAATGGTCATGTTAGAATACCTGCTGTAAATATTACTGGAGAATGAAAAAAGCCAGAAATTAATAGTTTTGATGCTACTGTATTAAGATCCAAAGGTGACTTATTTTTATACATTAAGCATTCTATATACTACAATAGCATTTTGTATACTGTAAAACCAAAATATGGCCCTGAACAATGAGCAGAATGATATGATCAATATAGGCAGCACAAACCATCACAGAATGTAGTTTTGAATGTTTAATTTTTCCTATTAGCCAGCATTGGATAGCTTTGCTTATTATCTTATTTTCTTTCTTTTTTTTTTTTTTGCGGTACCGGGGATTGAACCCAGGGGCGTTTTACCTCCCAGCTACACCCCCGGCCCTATTTTTTATCCTTTATTTTGAAACCGGGTCTCACGAAGTTGCGGAGGGCCTCACTAAGTAGCTGAGGCTGGCCGCGAACCCCGATCCTCCAGTCTCCTCCGCCTCCCAAGTACTAGGATTACAAGCGTGCGCCACCACGCCCGGCTATCTTATTTTCTTAATGAAGTATCTTGTTCCTGAAAATTTGTACAGGGGAAATATGGGCTGTCCTGTTTCCTTCAGACTTTACTGCTTGGGATAAAAAAATGTCCAACAGCAAAAATATGAGTCTCTAAATGGATATTATTTTCCTAAAGTAAGCAAAAACAGATTAAGTCCACAAAGTCTATGAGGAGGTTCTCACAAATTATTCAGCATTATCTGGACCTATAAAATTGAATTGTACAGAGAAAGTGCAAGGATGCTAGGGAAAGCAAAAATACTTTGGACATTTAGAAGAAAATTATTTTTGTGAGCAGTCTGAAAAGATGTGGTGTCCTAATATGTTAAGTAGATAAAACAGGGAATTTACAGGCCAAAAATAATTGAAAGGCAACTTGAAAAGAGATGGTGGTAAAATTTATAGTTCTAATAAGAAAACAACAAGCTTTAAACAGCAAGGATTTTGAAGCTATGAAATGTTTAATCACAAGATGCCGATTGCCTCCCCAAGAGAGTTCTCAGGAGATAGTTGTGTTCTCTGGAGTTGATGAGGTGTAGCCTTGCAGGAAACAAGAGGCATAAGCTAAATAAAATGGGGATGCTAAAAAGCTGGAGATCTGAGATTGAATCGTGAAACCCATGTGAATGAGAATTCCTTAACTTAGAAACTTCATCATAGCAATTTCATATCTTTTTTTTTAGAGACAAATAGCAAAATATAAAAGAACGATGCAGCCTCAGGAGAGAGAGGTGTTATGTACCAGATTATAGGAACAGTTTTGGGCCAAAAGTAAATGTAGCTAGCTGAAGAGACAAGATTAGCCCTTCTAAGATTGACTTATTCTTTTTCATTTTAGTGTCTTCATGTGCTTTATGAAAGCCATGGGAATGATCTTAGACACACAGTTAGGATAGAATGAGAAATAAATTTAAATATATGGCCTATTTTTGGAAATGAGCAATTTTGCATGTAGACTGATGTTTGAACTAGTAGATAAATTATTTCTAAGTTTGGAAAAGCAACATTGTAGACAACACAAAACCAACAGAAATGCTCTAGCTGGCCCATGAGTGCACAAGAAATCTGAGCAGCCAACATTCTAAAGCTCTGTCAATAATCCTCAAATTTGTATAGGGATAGGGATATTTGACCAATCATAAATAGGAATATACACATCAATTTAAAATTGTCAATGATTCAAATCTCAAAGGGCACATTATTTACCATGACATCTGTTATATTTCATAAATAACTAGTGCTTGAAACCATGCTACTAGAAAGATTGGTTTATAAAAGCTGAAACAATTCCCTGCTTCTTCTCTATGTAAATATCATGGTAGTAATAACTGATTATATTTAAAAAAGATCACTTTTATTTCTGTCTTATTGTTATTATTGTTTCACCAATATTGACATATATTTCTTTAATATACATATTTTGAAACATTATTATTTTAAAACAACATCAATGCTAATATTTTTAATCTGAAACATCAATACAAATGTTTATTTCAGAAACTAGCTTGGGTCCTAGCTCTTGATCAAATTATTTAACAACTCTGAATTCAAACATACAAGATAAATTCATTGGTTATCCTCTTTTAATTAGCGCATCCTGTAAAGAATTTTTAGAAGGGCTATTTGGGATAGAGGTTGTGTGGTTGAGGGTGGATTCTTTCCTTTCTAGAAATATTTTCCATACATATCTTTTTTTTTTTGCGGTACTGGGGATTGAACCCAGGGGTGTTTTACCTCCGAGCTACACCCCCGGACCTATTTTTTATACTTTATTTTGAAACCGGGTCTCACGAAGTTGTGGAGGGCCTCACTAAGTAGCTGAGGCTGGCCGGCTCTTCCATACATATATTAAAAGTTGTTTTAATCAGTTTGAATTTGTGGGATAGTCTTATCAACTTTCTCATTAAAACTACTTAGCTGCCCCCTTGACTGAACACAATAGAGAGAAAGCTACTAATAGGAACAATTTTTAACAGGTTCAATTTTTAGATTATTAAAATCTCTGGTGGGCCAGGCATGTTGGCACACACCCGTAATCCCAATACTTGGGAGGCTGAGACAGGAGGATTGCAGGTTCGAGACCAGGCTCAGCAATGTAGTGAGACCCCGTTTCAAAATAAAAAAATAAAAAGGGCTGGGGGTGCAGCTTGGAGGTAGAAAGCCCCTGGGTTCAGTTCCTAGTTAAAAAAAAAATCTGGTTTTCTATTCAAATATGCGAGATTATTTTAGAATGTACCACTGAACCACCCTGTTCTTGAATATAATCAAGTTGATCTCAAATGAATTTCTCTTTACCTTACGGGGAAGCCCCAAGACTTAAACTGTGCATTATTAAGATTTTTCTCAGATGATAAAAAAGTGCATAATCCTACCTGTAGCAAGAGAAAAATATCAAGGCACCATGTGCAGAGAGGAAGTCCCTGTGCATGGAGAGTTTGAAGCTGTTAGTCAAAACCTGTGTGTTAGGAGCTGCCCCTTGACTGCACACAACAGAGAGAAGGCCAGTAGTAGGAACAATACTTAGTAATTTGGGAGTAGGTTGTAGGGGGCCTGGTAAAAGAATAGGAAGCCGTTCTGACTCTCTGCAACATAAATCTTAATAATTGTATGCCAGAACCTCTTTCTCCTTAAAATGTAAACCACTTTTACGAAAGCACCTTTATCTTAATATGCCCTGGCAGCCAGGTCATATCTACCTTCATGTGTTTCTCCTCTAGTCTTCCCCATTGCAATAAGTAACGCCAATATCCAACCAATGCGTCAAGCTTAAAACCTAAATTTCATCCTTAAGTCTCTGTGTCCTTCACTTTCATTAGATTCTATTTCTAAAAGACGCTCTGAATCAATGTTCCTTTGATCTCCACTGTCTCCCTTGCGTGGCCTTCCTCAATCACTGTCCAACTGGCTTAGTAGATTCATTCTTGTTCTCCAATGCACCCTCTGGAGCAGAGTGGTCACTGTCCGGTCTCATCACTGGGCTGCTTAAAATACTCCAGTGGTTTTGTGTCTCACTGAAGGTACAATCCAATCTCCCGACCATGGTCTCCAGAGTCCTTTGCTGTCTAACTCCAGCCCACCTCTGATTTCACTTACTCCCTCTATCTCCTATAATTACTAGGCTTCTTTGCCTTCTTTCTGTTTCTAAAACATTTTCTTGAAAATATTTTTATGTTTTTTTATTGGTGCACATAAATTATACAGAATGGTGAGTTTCACTGTGGTATGTTGGTACACATATATGACATTATTTGATCAATTTCACTCACTTCCTCTACCCCAGGTCTCCTTCCGGGAAATATTTCCTATGGATCACATTTTGCACTGATTTAAAACATAAAAATACAATAATTGAAGATATAATTTTAAACCCTTATTAATAATTAAAGAAGGTATAGTTTTTAAGCTCCAAAACAAAGACACGTGGCACAGAACTAATCCTTAGGGATTCTGAGTTTCTCATCTGTGGTGGACCACTAAAACATGTTGCAAGCACATTCCTATCCCTTTGAGTAGGTGGTAGTTCAAGAGATGTTTCTGTGGGTCAGATGGTTAAGAATTTAGCACTGAGAAACTACTTTCCCCACATAAGCCATGTTATAGCTGCTTTGTTTCTCTCCAGACCAGGCCCTGAAATGCACATTCCTGGGCCTCTCTGAAGAATATGTAATCCAATTCATTGGAGCCAATACTTAGGAATATGAATTTTAAATATATCCATTTTCATTTTTGTATACACAAGCTCCAAAGCAAGAAGAAATGCAGCTGGCAGTGATGCTGGAATTGAACAATAAGGCAAGAAGGCACAATAAGTGGAGAGAAGCCAGGCATAGTGGCATATGCCTGAAATCCTAGTACTTGGGATTCTGAGACTGAAGGATCACGGGTTCGAGGACAGCCTGAGCAACTCAGTGAGACCCTGTTTAAAAATAAAAATAAATAAATAAATAAATAAATAAATAAATAAATAAAAAGGGAGGGGGATGTAGATCAGAGGTAGAATGCTCCTGGGTTCAATTCCTAGTTACACACGCATACACACACACACACACACACACACACACACACACACACACACAGTGGAGAAAAGTAAATTAACTCTGATGTCCTGCTCTGAGTAATATAATTTTGCATTTATTCTTTATACCATCGAGAGCAAGTATTTCTGTTTCCCCGTTGAAATCGCCCTGTACCTGTGCATTGTTTCCTGCGCCAGTACATGATACTATACCAAACAAATAGGTGTCAGAAGCACTGCGTAGTCTAGATAAACTGGTATTTGAGACCCAGCCAAGGATTCCACACACTTCCCTTTACACCATATTGAATATATGCATTTGAGGAAACTGTTCCATACAAGGAAAGGGAGAGGGGAAGCGGATGCCTTAAGGATTCACTGCCAGGCAGTCTACCTCTCACAGGCTGGCCCTGTTGCTTGGGATTGAAGAAGATCCCTTCCACATTGCCATATGTCCAACTTGCCTGTGAATTCCTACTGGGTACTACAATGGTTTGGCAATGGTTTGAGTGTGCCCCTAACTGTTCATGTGTTGAAATTTAATATCACTTGTGAGATATTAAGAGGGTGGAAAGCTCATCTGGCTATGATGCTCAGAGATGGGATCTTTGGGAGGTGATTAGGATTAGATAAAGTTATCAGAGTAGAGTTATCATGATTTAGAGTTATCATCATGGTTTATAAGAGAAAGAAAGAAAGAAAGAAAGAAAGAAAGAAAGAAAGAAAGAAGGAAGGAAGGAAGGAAGGAAGGAAGGAAGGAAGAAGAAATAAAGAAAGAAAGAAAGAAAGAAAGAAAGAAAGAAAGAAAGAGAAAGAAGAAAGAAAGAAAGAAAAGAAAAGAAAAGGAAAGAAAGAAAGAAAGAAAGAAAGAAAGAAAGAAAGAAAGAAAGACAGGCCAGAGAGACATGTATACATACATACATACACTTCCTGCCTCTTGTCATGTAATTACCTGTAGCACCTCAGGTCTTTGCCAGTAAGAAGGCCATCACCAGATGCAGGACCTTGAAACTCCAGAACTGTGAGCCAGATAGACCTCTTTATGAAGTTCCCCAGCTTCAGGTATTTGGTTATAGTAACAAAATACAGACTAAGTTGATGCAAACATTTTCTCTGCAAAGTAATAATAGGTACCCAATACCTACCTATTAGCACTGAATCTGATGTCCCTTCCAGGGAAGCCGAAATGGTCCAAGGCTCTGAGGGCATCCCCAAGGACTCCACTCTTCTATTCTAGAAATGGGAATGGAGAGGAAAGAAAAAGTTGGAATCAGAAGAACATTTTGTGAAGCTATGTAAAAATGCAGAGAATTTGGACTGAAACTTTTTATGAATCCCATATTGTGTAGAAATAAAGGAAGAAAAATTATATTTTTCTCATGTTAAGAATATATTAAAATTGACTTCTTGACAAAAGAGGATAGAGATTATGGCAGGAAAATTTGAAGCAGGGCAGTGAAGAAAATAAAGGAAAGCTAAGTTTATGGAAGAAGAGAATGGCATTATGGTTGGAAGGTCAATAAGAATGCAAACATTATAAGAAGAAAACAGGAGAGAGATGGGGAAGGGCCAGACCAGATCAAAGTTGACAGGTTTCCAAGTTTGGGCCTTAATCCCACAGAACTCTCTCTGCAGACATGTCAGCGGATATTCTTGCAAATGGTCAAAAACTGACTTAATAATCACATTTCACTTTCCCCATAAGTGTTATAATCAGAACCAGAGGCCTTGGAGCCTGAAATGAGAATTATGCACAGAAACTATTCGTTAATGGTTCACCAAACCACACATGAGATAATTCAAAATAACATAAAAATGTCGTGTGTGCGACATCATCAGCTTTTCGTTGGCATGAGAAGACGTCTTTGGTTGTGAACCTGTTCCTTTTAGAAGGATAAATTTCAGAGAACATATGAAAGGCTACTTTGAGAATTTGCTTGGGGAGGAAAAATATCAACATTTTCTATATATTCTTGATAAAATTCTGAACATTCATAGAAAATGAAATGGAAGGAAGGCAGACTGTGATGTGAAAGGAAAAGGACAAAAGATGTGAGAAGTTCTAAGTGTAGCAAATTTCATACAGTGGTCACTCTACAAATGCATATCAAAATTGCTACCTGTGGCCGGGCGTGGTGGCGCACGCTTGTAATCCCAGTACTTTGGGAGGCGGAGACCGGAGGATCCGGGTTCGCGGCCAGCCTCATCTCGCGCTCTCTCCCTGTCTCTCTCTCTCTCTCCCTCTCTCTACTTTGTGAGGCCCTCTGCAACTTCGTGAGACCCGGTCTCAAAGTATAAAAAAAAATAGGGCCGGGGGTGTAGCGCGGAGGTAGAACGCCCCTGGGTTCAATCCCCGGTACTGCAAAAAAAAAAAAATTGCTACCTGTGAAAAGTTACCTGCTTATCCAGAAAAACAAGCTGTGGCTGAACTGGAAGCTCTTTTCCCACTTCTCCATCTGAAGGCTGAACAAGGACTGAAAGAGCATAGGGCCGAACATATATCGCGTGCCCAGTTTTGAAACTGGTTTTATTTCTGGCAGATATAAGAACAAACAGAAGACATTTATAGAATTACACATATTATTGCTGGAGCTATTTTTCATAAGACATTATTACTAGTGAAAATATCTGTCTGTGTTTCTAGAACTTAATAATATACCATATAGTGAATGATTTTATACGGTCATATAAATGACATATTTATATGATACATTTGCTTAGCCATACTAAAAATGGACTGGGTGGGATGAGGGAAAGCATAGATTATGAAGTTATATTTTTATTTCTATATATTAAGATCAGCAAAAAGAAACCTCAGTAAAGGAAATTGTCAGACTAAAATATTTAGACAGAAGATATATGTTGAATAGTAGACTATTAAAATAGCTCTTCCAGAAAATAGTCTGATTTGTAGTGTGTCCTGGGTTCTGTGGTATAAATAAATACTTTCCTACCATGGGTGATTCTAAGGTATCAAGACAGAGTCACTTAGCAGAGCTGGGAAGATAATGGCCAAGAGAAAAAGTCCAGTCACCTCTGTTTCACGTATGAAATCCTCACAACCATTTCATGCTTATATTCTCCAAGTCTGCCTGTGTCAAGTAGATCCAATAACTGTGGCACTGCTTATTTTAATTCCAAGAAGCACCTGGGGTAAATAATGCTTATAAGGAATATTTCCTGGGCACTGTGTACCAGCTATATTTGTAAATTTTCATGTATCTTTAAAACGACACATTTTAGGGAGTAAGAGGTCCAAAAAGGCTTAAGTAACTTGGCAAATGCCTTTAGTATTTATTTATTTTTATTTATTGGTGCATTGTAACCATACATCTTGATGGGTTTCAAGGTACTTCTCACTTTGTTCATGAATACTAATTGCTGGTACGCTTTAGCAAGAAAATGTTTATATAATTCATGATAACTTAAAACAGTTTTTACTCAGAAATTTGGTATGTTGGATGACTGCAGTAGTTTCATTAAAAGAACATTATACACTTACTATTCCATCAAGTCTATTGTGTATTACATATTGTGGGCTTGCAACTGATATTTGGCAATTAAATGGAGATATATAGACATCATATGTCATATCTATTACCCTAACATAGAGCATCCTTTGATGAGTTATCCTCAAAAATAGCCTAGGCCAGGTCTAACAAGGCTTTTACTTTTAAAAAAGAAGTCTACCCAGTCTCCTCATTAAATATTTGTGAGTTACTTATTCTATTTCCCAGTCTGTTCCCCTCCCCCACGTAAAGAGGAAAAGAACGCCTTTGTTCATTATGGAGTGTATATGGCAGGAAAAGGTGAAGATTAATCCTGAAAGAGGTCATAGTGGAGAAGCAATAACTGATCACAAAATAGGAAGCTTCTGTAGGAAGTGATTCCCCTCTCCTCTGGGAAGCCTAGGAAGTGCTGGCCGAGTGGGAACAGTGGATATAAGAACACCCAGTGATCATCTATGAGCTGAAAGCCTTGTTCTCTATGCTGGAATCGCTGCCTGGGAATTCAAGGCACACTAAGCCAATCTCCATTTATTAGTTTGCTTAGCCTGAGTGGCTATGGCTCCTTCCTCTTTTAAAAAGGGAATCATTTAAATGAGATTTTTAAAATCCATGCTATTAATTCTATCCTTCAATGGGTCCCAGGTTATTGGAAATTTTTAACATTGTTACCACATCCTATTTCTCTCCTAACCAAGTCCTTAAATGTTTTCTGATGAGGGCTGCATATGGGCAAGCCGTCTGGGTTAAAGAAACTGAGAGACCCATTAAAGATTCTGACATAAGTACATTGATGTCTGGAGACAGAGGAATGACAAGCAACTGCCTGTGCACCCGCAGAAAGGCCCATTGCTGACACACTTGAAAGTTTATTGTGAGCAAACATCTCTGATTAAATGTAAACAGCGTCTCACTGGAGGTCAGAGACTCGCTCTGCAGCATATCCCAAGGTAATACCACTTTAAGCTCCACATAAACTCTTAAGCAGTTTCTATCCTAAAACCTGACCGTAGGTGGTACAGTTTTTTACGATATGTTATAATAGTGCAATAAATCTGTTAGCTTAAAATCGAATCTCCGTGGCCTTTTAGAGAAATCATCATTAAATGCAGGGCCCTGTTAATGATGCCATCGAAGTGAAATTGTTTAATCTGCTCAGGGGGTGAAAGGTCACCAAATGAATTTTTTATAATACATCAACTTGACACGCAATAGGGAAAACTGTAATAGATAAAAGCAAAGGAAAAGGGCACCGTCTTCTTCTGATAGGTCAATAGCAGCCAAGAGAGTCACTCATCCACTTTCCTTTCACGATGGGGCTCCTTTTGCATTTAATATGGACACCCAATTAATACCTCAGCTCCACAGACAACCTCATTTTAGGTGACTTATAGCAATTTCTCCCCCTTCCCTGAAATGAAAGTGATCACAATACATCATAGCATTGTGCGAATTAACGTTAATTGATTCAAGTTACCAAGCAATGATGGGCCACTTATATAATCTAGGCGTTATTGGGTGCTAGAAGGGATGGAGGGAAGATTAGATTCCAGTGTCCGTTGCTGTGACGACGGGAGTCACCTGACACCTTGTTAGACAGTTGTAAGGTTCTATTGCTGGCCCCAGTGGGGTCGTCAGTAAACGGGAGTGATGTCCAAACATCATTACACGCTGCTCCAATATTAAAGCAAAGGGATTAGCAACTTATTGCAAGCAACCTGGATTTGTCATTGTGCTGTCGTTATCCAATTTCCAACTGCTAATGTGACTGTAGCCTGCAGGCAAAAGGACCTACAGCCAAACTTTAAAAAATGGGGGAGGAAAGTTCCCTCCATCCCTCCCAGTTTTAACCACTATTTAATAGCTTCCAATATCCACTCAGGTATGTGAAAGAATTCTTTCCCCTCCAATGCTTAAGTGCAGGATAAAGGAGAGAGATCAAGAGAACAGAAATTTCCCAGTTCAGAGATCACCACTCTTCATTCCAACTCTTGCTTTCAAATCTTCCCAGATCTGAAATGCTCACCCTGTGGAAGATGGTATTATTTCTATCTGCATGGCAAACCCAGCAAACAAATAAACCAATAAATCCTACTGGTGAAAATTGACTCTGAGCAAGACCTAGTGTGATAGGATGGGGGTGGTGGAGGAGGGTGGGATTAGAGGTACTCCTTCTTTAAAGCTACTAGCCACGTTCCTAAAGAAGAACCTATTTTGACTAAATGTTTCAGGGTATCTTGACAACTTTTGGTCTTTCTTGTTTTAAGTAGGCTAAATAAGGCAGCATTATCTATATGTACCAGGATGGGACTTGAATTCTAAAGGAGTTTGGATGATTTTATTCCATGGGAGAAAAAAGTAACTTCTCTAGTCAATTCCAGTTGACAAACATGTTTGCTCTCCGATTATGTACAAATATCATTCAAGGCATTATGAGACCTATGAAGATAAATAAAATGGCATGACCTCTGATCCTCATGAATACTCTTTTTATATAGTTTGTAAGACAAGAATAACCTTCCTGCTGTCTTCCTGAGTTGATGGTTACCACTTTCTTTATATTTCATGAACCTCATGCTCCCTGTTAAACCAAATCATGCTCCCTTAGAGACTGTCAACTCCCAGGATGGAAGCAATGCCTTATGATCTGACAGTTTTCTTCTGGCACTATGGTCCAATGGTTCCCAGACTGACACATTGTAGGCACCCAACACATGTCACTATAGTAATACTGCCAACTCAGCATTCATCATGTACCTCCTCAGCTCTTAGGTCACTAATTGGCTTTGGAAACCACTACTTATCTTGTCCTGGCCAACTTCAAGTTCTTGTGCACTCCTAAAGCAGTGTGTTTACTATTCTGCTATAAAACTTTGGATTCAAACCTTGTGATTCCTTGAAATTGTTCGTTTTAATTTGAAGTTTGAGGTACCCTTGGTCTAGGTTGCAATGTATCAAGAGTATGTAAAGACATGGAATGAATATGGTATCTCTTCCAAGAACATCAATCAACAGCAAAAATTTAGGGAACAAAAACTTGAAGTATTTTAGTTGGTAAATTATTTAAAATTGTATTTTATAAATCTAACATAAATATTTTATCTAGGAGAATGGAAACTCTGACTGCATTTTTAAATTCCTACACAAATATTTAAAATTTCCTGTTTATAAGCCGGGCGTGGTGGCGCACGCTTGTAATCCCAGTACTTTGGGAGGCGGAGACCGGAAGATCCGGGTTCGCGGCCAGCCTCAGCTCTCTCTCTCTCTCTCTCTCTCTCCCTGTCTCTCTCTTTCTCTCTACCTAGTGAGGCCCTCTGCAACTTCGTGAGACCCGGTTTCAGAATAAAGTATAAAAAAAATAGGGCCGGAGGTGTAACGCGGAGGTAGAATGCCCCTGGGTTCAATCCCCGGTACTATAAAATAAATAAATAAATAAATAAATAAATAAATAAATAAAATTTCCTGTTTATACTGAGAAGGTATAAGCAGTCATAGTCTTTCTTATAGAAGTGATTTAATACAAGGTATTAGTTACATAAAACTATTAGAGTAATAGAGATAAAAAATAGGTTGCATTTCACTATTTGTGATAAATATCAATCATTTGTTGTGAATAAAAAATATGCTTAGGTATTCTTGAGAATATAATAGCAAGTTGAAACATTGACTACCTAATAAATATAAAGATAAACTATACCCATGTTAGTTTTATGAAAAACTAGACTAATAGTTAAGCCAGTTCATACTCAATTAATGATTCTTTGTAACAGAAATGAAATGAGATGCCGGGCGTGGTGGCGCACGCTTGTAATCCCAGTACTTTGGGAGGCGGAGACCAGAGGATCCAGGTTCGCGGCCAGCCTCAGCTCTCTCTGTCTCTCTCTCTCTCTCTCTCCTTAGTGAGGCCCTCCACAACTTCGTGAGACCCGGTCTCAAAATAAAGTATAAAAAATAGGGCCGGGGGCATAGCGTGGAGGTAGAACGCCCCTGCGTTCAATCCCCGGTACCGCAAAAAAAAAAAAAAAAAATAAAAATA
>PVJS01052578.1:0-13573 GCA_004027185.1 Glis glis
GTGCAAATATGTATTCTCGTGTGTGTGTGTGTGTGTGTGTGTGTGTGTGTGTGTGTGTGTATGTTACTAGGGATTGAACCCATGGGCATTCTACCTCTAAGCTACATCCCAAGCCCTTTCTATTTTGTTTTTGTTTTTGAAACAGGGTATCACTAGGTTGCTGAGAGTCTTGCTAAGTTGCTGAGACTGGTCTTGAACCTGCAATCCTCCTGCCTCAGCCTCCCATGTACATACTCTTTTCACTAGAGACATAAGCCCTATTGGAATTCCACTCTAAAGAAGTTCTAAAATGAAATTGGGAAGAGATTACTTTACCCAGAGGCATTCTTCCTCCAAGCTACACCCCAAGCCCAATTTTTAAAATTTCTTATTTGGAAACAAGGTCTTGCTAGGTTGCTGAGAGCCTCACTAAGTTGCCGAGGCTGGCTTTGAACGTGTGATCCTCCTGTCTCAGCCTCCCAAATATTGGGATTATAGGCATGCGCCACTGCATCTGGCTGGGAAGAGATTATTTATGTGGATTGGCTTCATTGACCTTGCCAACTGTGAAGCTGAGAAGGGCCTAATACTAGAGGACAGACCTGGTCCCTCAGCTGTCTGCCCTACACATTTATCAGGAAAGCAAAGTTCTAAACTTAGAAAGTATTTTAGCTTAAGTGTTCTCCTCTCCCCCTTTTTTGGGGGGAAGTGGGTTGTTTGTTTTGGTTGATTTTAGTTTTTCTAAAAACAAAGATATTTTCAGGAAGAAAGAAAAACACAACTTCAGGGTTAAATGGTTGATTCATTGTGTTAAATCAGGGTTTCCATGAATAACATGATTCAGGCCAACAGGACTAGCCTTGAGCTTCCAGAAGTCACTTGCACATCAGTACTTTGGAAATGTTAAGAACACAGCTTGCTCTTGCTGGATCCTGAGATTGAGCAATTCCACCAGAGCCTGCCTTAAGAGAGAAGAAGACCCTAGAAAGCAAGAAGGACAGGGGGGTCACTCAGAGCTGCCGGGGGAGCTCGTAGGTACACACTGGTTGTTAATGCACAGGGACCCCGTACACAGAGCAGAAGGCGAGGTGCATTGTGGCTTCCTAAGCTTCAGCTAAAGCTGTTAAAAAGACTAATACTAATACTACCTTGGCCACAGTTGAGCCAAGATTACCCTGTCCTTGGATACAGGGTGGAGGGCAGTGTAGGTATTCAAAAGTATAAGAAATCTAATGGTTTGCTAACACTTCACTTTTAGTCTAGATTTTATATTCTATATTATATTCAAACATATGGCCTGTTCTATAAATATTATTCTATATTCTACTATACTGTCAGATATATTAAAGTATACTATATATGCATAATAATATTCACAGCTCTCTCGAATGTCTTGTTGAGAATGTCCCTGAACTCTCCTTGTGCTTTTCTCTTTTTTTGTGTGTGTGGTACTGGGGATGAACCCAGGGGCATTCTACCTCTGAGCTACAACCTAGTGCTATTTTTTCATTTTAGTTTAGTTTTGTTTTTAAAACAGGGTCTCATAAGTTGCTGAGAGCCTCACTACATTGCTGAGGCTGTCCTCGAACCTGCAATCCTTCTGTCTCATCCTCCCAAGGTGTACATCACCATGCCTGGCTTCTTCTTTGAGTACTGGGGGTTTGAATCCAGGGACACTTTATCACTGAGCTACAGCCCAGCCTCCCTCTTTCCCCCTTTCTTTCTTTTCTTTTCTTTTCTCTTCTTTTCTTTTCTTTTCTTTTCTTTTCTTTTTTCTTTTCTTTTCTTTCTTTCTTTCTTTCTTTCTTTCTTTCTTTCTTCTTTCTTTCTTTTCTTTTTTTCTTTCTTTTTCTTTCTTTCTCTCTCTCTCTCTTTCTTTCTTTCTTTCTTTCTTTCTTGCTTGCTTGCTTTCTTGCTTTCTGTGGTGCTGGGGATCAAACCCTGGAGCACATACTAGGCAAGCATTCTACCTCTGAGCCACACCCTCTGGCTATTTTTTGTGGCATTGGGGATTGAACCCAGGGCCATTCTATCTTCAAGCTACATCCCCAACTCTTTCTTATTTTTATTTTGAAACAGGGTCTCACTAAATTGCTGAGGGTCTCACTAAGTCATTTAGGCTGGCCTCGGATCTGCAATCCTGCCTCAGCCTCCCACATAGCTGGGATTACAGGTGTGCACCACCATATGCCTGGCCTCCATGTTTCTTTAGGTTAACATTGTTTTCTATTTTATTTTTTGTGGTGCTGGAAATGGAACTCAAGGCCTCCTGCATGCTAGGTACATGCTCTACCACTGAGCTACCCTCCCTCCAGCCCTTATACGACATCTGACCATTATGCCTACAAACCCAGAAAGTATCGATGGAATCAAACAGACTAATAGGTTAAAACAGCACAGCCTGGATTAGCAACACATTACAAATATACAGCTTTTCATCTAAATATCAAGAGCCACTTGAGCCACAAAAGATGCAGGTTTTTCCTTCAGAGGGAAACGAATATAGAAACAGTTCAATAGCTACAACCACAGAGTTCCATTGAGCAAAAACTTGGGAAGGTCACGTTCTGTGTGTGTGTATGGTGAGGATCTCTTTCATGCCTTTGGTGACATTATTTATGCTGCTTTCTAGCTGCTTCTCAATTTACAGTTGCTTTATGATTAGGCCAGAGGGAGTTCTCAGGGCTGGAATCAATGTCTACTTCCTCGCTGAGCTCTCCACCTCCTGCTCCTGCAGTTTTCTCTGCTTGTCCCCAGTAGTCACCCAAGATGGGGCAACCGTATCTGTGTATCGTTGCTTTCATCTATCCACTGAGTATCTGTTGAACACCTAGCACCAACACTCATTATGCTCGATTCAGAGGATAGAATGGGAGCAAGACAGACAAGAGGAGGTGACGATCTCAAGAAGGAGGGCTATGTGACAGGAGTACAGGGTGTCCGGTGAGGCAGCACAGGGAGACTTACCGGCTCAGGGTGGGCAGGGGTAGTGGGTAGAGATCTGAAAGGAGAGTCAGCCAGGGAAAGGGGCAGCAAGGGGACAGAAAACATCCTCAAGGGAAAGCCTCCAGGCCTCTCTGAAGACCAGAAAGGAGCTTAGCCAGGAGGAGGAAGAGGTAGAAAGAGGAGTCAGGAAATATCACAGACTTAAAACTGAAGTATAGTTTACTTTATGGCACATAGAGCATAAGAAATATCACATTTTTTATTTTTCCAAATTAAAATAAATCTAGTTTCCGTTTCCACCCATTATGGCCTGGGAGGAGTTTAGTAATGGCAGGCCCTTTGAAAGTCCTTTCTCTCCCCTTTGGTTTTTGTTGTTGTGTGGTTGGTTTTGGTGCTAGGGTTGAACCCAGGGGTGTTACACATCCAAGCTATACCCTCAGCCCTTTTTATTTTCTATTTTGAAACTGGGTCTTGCTAAGTTGCATAGGCTGGCATCGAACCTGTGATCCTCCTGACTCAGTCTCCCAAGTACTAGGATTACAGACATGCATCACCACACCTGGTTCTAGAATCTCTCTCTCTCTCTCTCTCTCTCTCTCTCTCTTTTCTCTCTCTCTGTACTGGGGATTGAATCCAGGGACATTCTGTCTTTGAGCTACACCCCCAGCCCTATTTTTTTTATTTTGAAACGGGATCTCACTAAGTTGCAGGGGGCTTCGCTAAGTTGCTGAGGCTGGCCTCACATCTGCAACCCTCCTGTCAGCCTCTCGAGTACTGAAATTATAGGTATGTGCCACTGTGCCCAGCTGAAAGTTGCCCCTGCTTCTGGCGGGTGGCTCAGGCCTGTTTTCCAGGCTGGAGGGGAGTAAGGGGGAGGCTGGAGGAGCACTTGAGTCCATGTGCACTCAACCCTCTGAATTTGCCAGCCCACAAACCGCCTTCCCTGGCAGGCCAAGGTTTTCAAAGTGCACTTTGAAAACGTGCTTGTTAAAAATGCAAGGCTCTGGGGAGGCAATCCTGGAGACTGGGTTCTTAACGAGCTCCCCTGATGTTTCTGCCACACAAGGCACGATTGAGTGGCCCATAAAAGCATGGCTCTTCTCTCTCCCAGAAATTGACATTATTTTAATAGACTCCCAAAGTCTTGGGGACTTGCTAAACTTCAAATGCGGTTCCCGGCACCCCAGCCGCACTGAGCTGCAGGTACTGGTGGAGGTCGGGCCTGTTCCTTTAGTGCATTGGAACAGAAAGCAAGTTGAGCCTTCCTGGCCAGAGGCCCCAGCTGTCCTGCTGCCTTCTGCTCCCAGGGACAGGCTGTGGCCTTCTCTGCAGCCTACCTTCTCTGGAGCCTCAGGATGGCAGTCAAGCTTTTACATATTCCTTTGTTTTACTGACTTTTGAAAACTTGTCCTCTAGAAAGGCTTCAGCTCTCCATTTAGCTGTTACAGATGATGACACCCCAACAAATATATCTCTTCAGCTTGAACTCAAATTTACACATGAAGAAAATAATTTTATTTGCCTTCTTTGGAGCTTATCGCTTGTAAACAGAAAACTAAGCGAATGCATTTGTATAAGTTTATCCCTTGTGATTTTTAGAAATTCAATGAAGAACTGGGTTTGCTTACAAAATAGAGACCCCCTAAATAATGTCTATTAAATTAGTTTTGTTTTGAATGACATGGTAAAAGGAGTCACTTAAGGATATCAGGGCTGAGGGTTCTGCGGTTCTCTTGGTCTTACCCCATGGTGCATGATGGTGGTTGCACCAGCTATCAGGTCCTCCTTCAGTCTAGGCAACAGGAAGAAAAAGGGGTAAGTACAATGTGACCAGAAATCCATAGCAGATATTCTCTTATATCTCACTAGTCAGAAACTGTGTAACGTGCTTCTTTTTTGGTACTGAAGTTTGGACTCAGAGGCATCCTACCTCCGAGCTACACCCCCAGCCCTATTTTGTTTTTTATTTTGAAACAGGGTCTTGTTAAGTTGCTGAGAGTCTCAATAAGTTGCTGAGGCTGGCCTCAAACCTGTGATCCTCCTGCCTCAGACTCCCAAGTACTAGGATTACAGGCGTTTGCCACTACGACCAGCTATCATGTGGTTAATTCTAACTGCAAAGAAGGCTGGGAAAAGTTGCCTCTTTATCTGGCCTCATTGCTGTCCCCAATAAAATTAGGCCTTTTTAGTCGAAAGGAAAGGGAGAACAGATGCTGGATTGGTAACTGGCAGTCTGTGGCCTGGTAACCCAACACCTGTTAACATGAGGACATACCAAGGAGGGGAAGCAGCAGACAATTAGCATATAAGAACCACTTTTGAGCTGGGCACAGTGGCATACACCTGTAATCCCAGTCCTTGGGAGGCTAAGACGGGAGGATCTCAGGTTAGAGGCCAGCCTCAGCAACTTGGTGAGGCCCTCAGCAACCTAGCAAACCCTGTTTCAAAATAAAAAAAAAAATAAAGAGATCTGGGGGTTTGGCTCAGAGGTAGAATGCCCCTGGGTTCAATCCCCAGTCCCTCTCCCCAAAACACCCCACTTTTGTCAATTTCCATTTGGAAAATTGGTCCCTTTCAACTGTTCCTTATTCAAAAGTCACTCCAGCACATTTCGTCTATTTTTATTTTTGCATAAGACTAGTGAGAAAAATGCAATTTACAAGTGGGAAGTCAGTCTCAATACATAATTGCCTTTTTGCTGGCTCGTCATTGTTTTCTTATAATTGGCATCATTTGCTGCCCAAGAACAATTAGAGATCCTGATGTCATCATGCAGCATGGCTACACCTGCCTTAATGAAGGAACTAAAGATGCCTGGCATTTAAACATACTATTTCACAGCACATCTCTTGGTGTTTAGGTCTAGGTCTCTGAGCTGGTGGAGAAGCTGAAGTGAAGTACTTCTCAAACCCTTCTCCCCATGAGGTTGCCATAGAAACACTTTCTCTTTTTTTTCTTTTTTTTGATACTGGGGATTGAACCCAGGGGTGTTGTACCTCAGAGCTACACCCACAGCCCTATTTTAGTTTTTATTTTGAAACGGTCTCGAAAAAGTGCTGAGGGTCTCGCCAAATTGCTGAGGCTGGCCTTGAAGCTGCAATCCTCCTGTCTCAGCCAGGTGTGCACCACTGTGACCAGTTTCCCTCTGCTTTTAGGAATGTTGTGAGTCTCTATGGCAATCCCTTGACCTCATTCCCCACTCTCTTCCCTTATAAGTGGTGAATAGTTGAAGGCCCAGTTCTACCCATTGTGAACTTCTGCGCTGACAAGTAAAATATTCTCCATCTCCAAGGTGCAAATGAGATGGATTTGCTTTGGTATTTCAATCATCTAAGTACTGATATATGGGGAGTAGTGGTTGTTTTTGTTTTTTACCTCTATTTTTATTATTTATTTATTTTTGTTTGGGACTGGGGATTGAATCTAGGGGCATTGTACTTCTGAGCTGCACCCCCAGCCCTTTTTATTTATTTACTTTTTGAGGTACTGGGGATTGAACCTAGGGGTATTCTACATCTGAGCCACACTCCCAGTGCTTTTTATTTTTTTATTTTGAAATAGGGTCACACTAAGTTGCCGAGGGCCTGGCTAAGTTGCTGAGGCTGTCCTTGAACCTGTAATCCTCCTGTCTCAGCCTCCCAAGTACTGGGATTTACATGTGTGCACCACCATGCCAGGCTTGTTTTCTCCTTTTGAAGGAGTTCTTGCTATGTTATCCAGGCTGGTCTTGAACTCCTGCGCTCAAGCGATCCTCCTGCTTCAGCCTCTAGAGCAGATGGGACTTACAGGCGCCATACTACTGTGCCAGCTAGAGATCTGGGGGGTTTGAATATGCGTTGTTTTTCTTTCCCAGAATGCCCATATCACAAGCCTCTGGGTTTCGAGTCAGGGGAGGTCACCCCCGACCAGATCACCTGCTCCAATCCAGAGCAGTATGTGGGCTGGTATTCCTCGTGGACTGCAAACAAGGCTCGGCTCAACAGTCAAGGTTTTGGGTAAGTAGAGCAGGCCTAGGTGGGTTTTTTGTCTTATATATTCTTTGAAAAAAAAAAAGGTTTCCCTAATACAAGAATGGTGCAGAATGTACTTTTTTGTGGTACTGGGGATTGAACCCAGAGGCATTCTACCTCTAAGCTATAACCCTAGCCCTTTTTAAATTTTTTATTTTGAAAATATGCCCCTGGGTTCAATCCCCAGTACCTCTCCCCCCAAAAAGGTCTCTCTAAGTTGCTGAGGGTCTTGCTAAATTGCTGACGCTGGCCTCAAACCTGTGATCCTCCTGTCTCAGCCTCCCAACTACTGGGATTACGGGAGTGTGCCACCATGCCTGGCACAGAATGAACTTATTTATTCAACAAATACTGACTGAGTGCCTCCCACACTCAAGGACTGTGGTTATAGCAGTGGACAAGATGGAGGAGGTCCTTGCCTTTGGGAGACATAGTTTAGACGGGGAGACTGTAAGCACATCATCACACAACTCATCACACTTATTCCGTAAGTGTGATGTGTACTGTGGGGGAAATGAAGAAGGGAGAAAGACTGTATCCATTGGAAGCACAAGGGAAGGCTTTCCGAGGCAAAGACATTTAACCTGAGCCTTGAAGGTGGGCAAGCGAGGGAGGGGAAGAAGCATAGGCTGCAGCAGAGTTGGGAGCCTCCTCGAATGCCAGTACCTGCATGCTTTCTGCAGACATTCACGGGGGCAGATGACTTGTGTGTTCCTGGCAGGTGCGCCTGGCTCTCCAAGTTCCAGGACAGCAGCCAATGGTTACAGATAGATCTGAAGGAGATCAAGGTGATTTCGGGGATCCTCACCCAGGGGCGCTGTGACATCGATGAGTGGATGACCAAGTACAGCGTGCAGTACAGGACTGATGAGAGTATGAACTGGATTTACTATAAGGACCAAACTGGAAACAACCGGGTAAGTGGGGCTGACCTGTGACCCCCTCGGCTCACACCCTTTGGGACTCCTGTCTCATCTTTGTGCTCCTGTTGTCGCCCAGTCAAAGCATTGTCCCCACAGAATAGGGGACATCTGTGCTTCCCCACAGCTCTGTTTGCTCTCTTTCCTGGTCATAGCCTTGACACCCAGCAGTTTGCAAATGAATGATGCTCTTCTGTGCAAAAGGAATACTTGTGTGTTTCATCTATCAGTGTATTTTTTCTTGAAGACCCCAGACTGACCATTTGGACTAATCCAAACACACTGCATCATTTTATTTTTGTGGGTTTTTTCTTTTTTTCAGGATCTTGCTAAGTTGCTCAGGGTCTTGTTAAATCACTGAGGTTGCCTTCAAACTTGTGATTCTCCTGTCTTGGCCTCCCAAGGACTGGGATTACAGGCCTGCACCACCACGCCCAGCTCAAACTCACTGGATCATTGAACACACTTCATGGGTCTGGTTTGATCTGTTACTGATGCAGGGAGATAAGCATCCAATTGTATAGACATGGTCTCTCCTTACTATTGACTAGAGACTGAATGCCGGAAACCTTTTGACAACCTAGCCAGTTAACTGCTTAATTCGGTAAATGGTTACTAAATGAATTTCACCAGTTGCAAACACAGAGATACTTAAACCTTTGGGCCACCCCATATCTTATTCATCTTTGAGGACTGAGACCAAAGTCTTCCTCACCATGAACTACACACATGAGACTCCTGACTTTATATATTTGCAATCAATAAAAATGAATTAAAAACTCACTAGCTGTTTGGAAATGTTAACTGTTCTTTTGCCTAAGAGTAAGGAATTCTCCAGGCTAATTTTGACATTTAATCAGGTTAAGAAGACATGCATGGCTGAGAATCAGAAGCCTTGGTAGGCCTTGATGACAATTTGTAAAGCAAGATATTTATGGGTTGAAGTTTCAAGGAGTTTGGACACAATGGAAAAAACCCATCTTGTTCCTTGGAAATCTAAATTCATTTTTGGTCTTATTGGTTTCTTCAAAAGGTATTAGAATTCTTTTTCAAGTCCTGTACTTCTGAAAGCCTTGATGGTCTTTGTTCTATGGAAGAGACATTCCAATCTGGCATTTGTACCACCTGGCGGCGCCTGTTCCATAGTCGCCTCTTGTACCTGGCTCCTGATTTCAATAGGCTTAGGAACCATTTGTCTTTTCTCATGTTTTTGACACCTTTGTCAAGATAAGTCCTGTCCTGTTTTGTGGATGGTTAAGGTGAAATGCAAGTCAGATTTTTTCAGGAGATAATCTCAGGAAATGGAAGGTTTCCATACCATGGGGTAGAACACTGATTCTGGAAAGAATGCAAAGAATGATTTCTTCAGAAATTCGGTCAAGCACCCAGTGCTTTTCATGTTGCTTCCTGAAAAACACTAAGCAAACCCTTTTCTTCCTACTCTGGCACTGTCCTCCTGTTTCCAGAATTTTCCTTCTAGTTTTGATCTGTTTTAAAATATATTTTCCAAGTCTAAAAGGTACTTGTCACTTTTATCAAAGTGAGGACACACATTTAAGCTTCAGCTCACAGCTTCAGAGACAGTCACAAGCTTTTACTTGCATCCATGTTGGATACCTTTGGAACATGGTAACATTCCTCTTTTAAGTGTGATGTGGGCCTTTTCAAAGCTACTTGTCAAAATGCAAAGAATAAAAACACAAAAGTGATGAGAGTCAAGAGCTTTTTACTTTTGTTTTCTGTACTGGGGATTGAACCCAGGGGCGTTCTACCACTAAGCTACATTCCCAGCCCTTTTCCTTTTATATTTTAAGACAGTCTTGTTAAGTTGCCCAGGCTGGCCTTGTATTTGCAACCCTCCGGGCTCAGCCTCCGGAGTTTCTGGGATTACAGGCATGTGCCACCACGCTTGGCTTGGAACCGAATTTCCATCTAATTTTAACTCGTATAAATTTAAACAGATGCATGTGGTTACAGGCTGCCATATTGGAGGACACAGTTCCAAAAGCCCTCATATACTTAGAAATGTCCCAAGCATGTACATTCTGATGATTATTAAAGGTCAGATTTGGGGGAGGGGCACCTGCAAATTCTCTGCATTTTAACCACTTTCTAGGATTTCCCATAGTTAAAAGTTGGGCTGGCTCCAGGCAAGAGCTGTTTTTCCTTTTCCCTCCCAACGTGATGGTAACTGGATTTCCTCCCTCTCTTTAGGTCTTCTACGGAAACTCAGACCGAAGCTCCACAGTCCAGAACCTACTTCGGCCCCCCATCATTTCCCGCTTCATCCGGCTGATCCCCCTGGGCTGGCACGTCCGCATCGCCATCCGGATGGAGCTGCTGGAGTGTGTCAGCAAGTGCGCCTGACACCTGCCCCAGCTGGGCCCTGCCACCGGGTGGAGGGCCGCAGGGCAACCCCTGACATATCACTGTGATGAACTAGGCTGTATTTTCCAAGCACTTTTCAAATGCAGAACTGGGTAGATAATATTTCATTTTTTAAAAAAAGATATAGCTTCCAATTTCAGTGAAAGAAAAAGAAAAATGATTTTTCCCCCACTCAGGGCCAAAGAAAATAAGAACAAAGAAAATATCCCCTAAGCCAATTTTCTTACAAAAGCCCAAGTAGCAGGGTAATTTGCTGCTCTCTCTCTTTCTCTCTCTTTTTGTCTCCATGGCACTGTGAAAGGTGTAGTCCCAGGGGAACACAAAGCAGCCCTGATAATTTGAAAATTCTTTTTTGTTAATCACATTCAAAACGGGAACATGCTGTTCCAGAAAGTCTCACTTGGATGCTGAGCGGGAGTGGGCCCACAGTTCCATTTCCTTTCCATCATGGCCAAAGAGGACTTGAGACAAGCGGGTACACAGTTGGGGGTTTTGAGGGTGACTGGGTGGCAGGCATGGAAGAGGAAGATGGGGGCCTGTGGTAGGTCCCACAGTGCTCCTGGTATCCTGAGATTCTGTACATGGCAAGTGACTAAGTCCCCCCCCAGTTGTCACCTTGAAGGGGGTTTGGGATGTTAGCCATGTGAACACAGGGATTGCGGAGCAGAGGTCCCATTACATACAGTTCCATTCTACAACCCAAGTTTGCCCATTCAGGCAAACTACCCAAGTCTGTGGTCTCCATTAGATGAAAGCACGGGGAAGGCTGCATGCATATGTACCAGGCCTCCTGTGTTTCAGAACCCCAAATGACCACAAAACATCAGAATTTCCTTATCTAGAGCTGCCATTTTTCAAGAAACAATATATATATATGGGGGGGGTACTGGGACTGAACCCAAGGGTATTCTACCTCCGAGCTACACCCCCAGCCCTTTTTATTTTGAAACTGGGTTTCGCTAAGTTGCTGAGGGTCTCAATAAGTTGCTGAGGCTGGCCTCAAACCTGCAATCTTCCTGTCTCAGCCTCTCAAGTGCTGAGGTTATAGGCATGCGCCACCAGACCCAGCTCTTTAAGAAACATGTTTTGAAAGTAGCTGGCCTTGGACCTATCACTGGCTATGGCCCATTAGCTCTGGCTACATACTTTGTAGGAAGTGGTGAGGACTCAGGTCATTTAAAAGACCACACAGCTTCTCCCCGTCCAACCTCTGCCTTATGTCACCCAAATACACCAGTCCCTGATGTCTGAAGCCTCTTTGGGAAGGAGCGGGTCTGACCTGCCTTCTTTTGCTGGAGGAACTTATGAGGAAGCGAGCTTGTGAGGCCTAGAGTCAATCTCACATGTCGCCTGCCATGTGTAGCTTAGCTCTTCCCTGGGAGAAGCTGGTAACATGAGGGTAGGGGGCAGGAGAGGTATATGGCAAAGAGGAGCTGAGAGAGGTGGAATCAGAGGATGAGGCCCCTCCAAAGAGACCAGAGAGTCCAGAGGATGTCCCGGCCCTGGACGCAGTGTACCCTTTGCTAACGGCTCATTTCTCTGAGTTATATTCCATCTTCAAATGCCAAGGCAAGTGATGGACTTACACTAATGAGATCCTGGATGGCACATTCATCTCTGTGAAAAATCAGCCATCCCAAAGCCCCAAATCTCTTTCCTAGGGTTTGGGGTTCAGAACAGCTTTACAGTCAACCCAGGGCATTTTTTACCCCTAGACTTGAACCTGAAGAAATGCTTATTCCTGCCCAGTCTTCTCCCAAGTATGAACATACCACCTGGGGTTCCTGGCCTTAGGACATATATACAAATCCATTAGGCACAGAATGCCTAAACAAACCCTTATTTGGCACAGACCCTTATTTGGAAAACGGAACTAACTTTTCTCCTAACACATATTGTCAGAGAAAATGGCAGTAGCCTAAGAATTAAGAACTTCCACAACCTGCACCATCAAACTTGGAAGGCTAGTTCAGGGAGGGGAAAAGGAACAAAACAGTGTGAGGCACAGATAAAGGTGTTTTGTGTTGTTTTGTGGTACTGAGGATTGAACCAGGGGTATTTTACCTCGAGGCTGCCCCTCAGCTATTTTACTTTTTTATTTTGAAACGGGGTCTCACTAAGTTGCTGGGGGTCTCGCTGAGTTGCTGAGGCTGGCATCAAACCTACAATCCTCCTATCTCAGCCTCCCAAGTATTGGGATTATGGACATGTGCCACCACACCCAGCTAAAGATTGTTTGATTAATTGCTCACTTAGGAGATTTTTGTTTTGTAGTAGCTTTATTGAGATAAAGTCCACATATCATACAATCTTTATCCACTTAAAGTAATTCAATGAATTTTCGTATATTTAGAGTTGGTCAGCCCTTATTTCAAACAACTTTAAATGTAGCTCAGAGGCAAAGTGCTTGCCTTGTAAGTACAACGCCCTGGGTTCAATCCCCAGTTCCAAAAAGACAAAAAAAAAGATGTCCCCAAATTAAGCTAAGAACAACAACAACAAAAAAAACCATTTATGGTGGTGCATGCCTGTAATCTCAGTACTTGGGAGGCTGAGACAGGAGTATCAGATCGCAAGTTTAAAGCTAGCCTCAGCAATTTAGTGAGGCTCTCAGCAACCTAGCGAGACTCTGTTTCCAAATAAGAAATTAAAAAAAAAGTCTGGGGGGTATAGCTTGGAAATAGAATGTCTCTGGGTTCAATCCCCAGTACCACAAAAATAAATAAATAAATACATAAATAATGTTTTTCATTGTCCCAAACAGAAGCACTGCACCTATTAGCCACCACCCATGATTTTCTGTTGTTATGTAGATTTCCTCATTCCATGTATTTTTCCATATGAATGGAATCATAGCTGCAATGTAGTTTGTGACAGGCTTCTTACCCTTTAAGCATAATGTTTTGAACGTGCATCACAGTTGTATTATACATCAGTAGGTTACTACTATTTATTGTTGAATATCATTCCATTGTACAGATATACAACATTGTTCTTTATCCATTCATCCCTCCATAGAAGTTTGGGTTGTTTCCACTTTGGGGCTATTATGCCTAATGCTGCTATGAACATTTGCATATACGTTTTTGTGTGGATGAACATTTTCATTTACCTTGGATGTGTACCTAGATATGGAATTGCTGGGTCACATGGTAAGTTGTAACCTTCTTTTTTTTTTTTGCGGTACCGGGGATTGAACCCAGGGACGTTCTACCTCTGCGCTACACCCCCGGCCCTATTTTTTTATACTTTATTTTGAAACCAGGTCTCACGAAATTGCGGAGGGCCTCACTAGGTAGGTAGAGAGAGAGAGAGAGAGAGAGAGAGAGA
>PVJS01052579.1:0-13572 GCA_004027185.1 Glis glis
ACACACACACACACACACACACACACACACACACACTTATTGTAAGGAATTGACTTATGTAATTGTGGGGGCTATCTGAAATGTCCGGCAGGCTGTCAGGAAGTGCTGAAAACAAGGGCTGAAGTTGTAGTCCACAGGTGGAATTTCTTCTTTTTCAAGGAAGTTTCCCTTCTGCTCTTCAGATCTTTCAAGTAATTAAAGGCCCACCCAATTATCTAGGATAATCTTTTAATTTACAGTCAACTGTTTATAAGCATTAGTGACATCCACAAAATCTCTTTATAGCAATGCATAGATTAGTGTTTGATTGAGTGACAGGAGACTATAACCTAGCCAAGTTGATACATAAAACTGACCATCACACATATTTTTATGGAAAATAAATATATTTTCCATACTGAAAAACTAAGTAAGAGTGCCATTTTTTTTCCTTTTTTTGTGGTGCATACCCTTCATATTTTTAAATTTTGAAACAGGGTCTTTCTAAGTTGCTAAGGCTGGTCTTGAACCTGTGATACTGGGGATTGAACCTAGGGGCATTCTACCTCTGAGCTACACCCCCAGCCCTATTTTTTATTCTTCATTTTGAAACAGGGTCTCACTAAGTTGCGGAGGGCCTCACTAAGTAGCTGAGGCTGGCCGCGAACCCAGATCCTCCTGTCTCAGCCTCCCAAGTACTGGGATTACAAGCGTGTGCCACCATGCCTGGCTCTTTTGTTTTTTTTTTTACATTTTTGTAAATCTTTTTAATGTCTGATACTGGAAGACAACTGGATTTCACTGTCTACTTTGTACTCAGTCTCTTGTAATGTGTTGTTTTGGTTGAAATATGAAGATTTGTTCTCACACAGATATGTAGTTGGAAAAGGGAAGGGTATTTTAATAGTCTTTTCAGATAATTATAGATTTTCTTTTTTGATACTACATTAATATTTGATGAGTAATAGTTGCTTAGAGTTTAGTTGTAATATAGAATCTGAAACCATATTAGTGATTTTTTCCTGTTATAGTAGAATCTATTGATCTGACTTGTACTTTTCGTAGATATTTACCCACGTATAGTTTTATAATGTTATACATTACTCATTTGGAAAATGTTGGTTTACTGAGTTACAGAGTTCTTCTAAATGTGACCAATTTCATTATTCACTATCAAAAAAATGTCATTCAGCTAGGCGTGGTGGCACACGCTTGTAATCCCAGTACTTGGGAGGCTGAGACAGGAGGATCGCAGGTTCGTGGCCAGCCTCAGCAACTCGTGAGGCCCTCTGCAACTTAGTGAGACCCTGTTTCAAAATAAAGAATATAAAATAGGGCTGGGGGTGTAGCTTGGCGGTAGAATGTCCCTGGGTTCAATCCCCAGTACTGCAAAAAAAAAAAAAAAATCTCATTCACTGGTAGATTCACTGATCTTACAAAAAGTATTTAAGGAGTAGGAAGGAGTCCAGCTCATGATGGCAGATACAAGTTTTCCAAAATTTTGATTTTATATTAAAAACTTGAACACTATGGTGTATAATTGCAGTGCACTAATAAAAAAAACCCTCAAAGCTAGGCGTTGTGACACATGCCTATAATCCCAGTACTTGGGGGGCTAAGACAGGAGGATTGCAGGTTTGAGGCCAGTCTCAGCAACTTAGTGAGACCCTCTGCAACTTAGCAAGACCCTTTTTCAAAATAAAAAATAAAGCCGGGTGTGGTGGAGCATGCCTGCAATCCTAGTACTTAAGAGGCTAAGACAGTAGGATCGCAGATTCGTGGCCAGTCTCAGCAATTTAGCAAGGCCCTCCACAACTTAGTGAGATCCTGTTTCAAAATAAATAAAATAGCTCAGAGGCAGAATGCCCCTGGGTTCAATCCCCAGTACCACACATGCGCGCTCGTGCGCGCGCGCGCACACACACACACACACACACACACACACATAAATAAAAAAAGAAAAAAGAACAAAGAACACGGGTAGGGTAGCATATGCCTGTAATCCCAGTATTTAGGAGGCTGAAACAGGAGGATCACAGGTTTGAGGCTAGCCTCAGCAATTTAGCAAGGCCCCCAGCAATATAGTGAGACCCTGTTTCAAGATAAAAAATAAAATAGAGCCAGGCGTCGTGGTACATGCTCGTAATCCCATGACTTGGTAGGCTGAGACAGGAAGATCACAGGTTCAAGGCCAGCCTCAGCAACCAAGTGAGGCCCTCCACAACTTAATGAAACCCTGTTTCAAAATAAAGAATAAAATAGGGCTGGGGGTATAGCTCGGAGGTAGAATGCCCCTGGGTTCAATCCCCAGTATAAATAACAACAAAGAAATAGGACTGGGGAATCTGTCTCAGAGGTAGAATGCTCCTAGGTTCAATCCCCAGTAACACACACACACACACACACACACACACACACACACACACGAAAAAAAAAAAGGACGGGGGGTGTAGCCCGGAGGTAGAATATTGACGGATTCAATCCCCAGCACCAAAACCAAAATATCTTGAATCTACCATTGGTGACAATTACTATCATGGTTTTACTGGAAATGTCAGGCTTGCTTTCTGAGAACTTATAGATACTCAAGTCTAAAAAACTATAGTTTGCCAGTCATTTACTCCTTCAAGTACAAGTTGTGTTCCATGGAAGAAGCAATTTGTTTAGCTTACGACTCAACTATACAGGGTTTTCCCTTGAAACTACTCTACTTCAGAGTGTAGTAGAAGTGCTTCTATTTTGTCAAACAGGGTTGAGATTTAATAGTTCTACTGCTTAATCAAAACATTAGTGCAACTTGTTACTGCATGCGTGTTTTCTGGAAGATTTAGTAGGATTGGTTTTATTTCTTCCCTAAATGTTTGATAGAATTCACCAGTGAAAACACCTGGGCCTAGAGTTTTCTTTGTGGAAATGTGTTTGAAAATGAATGCAGTGTCTTTCAAGCTAGAACTACTTAGGTTATTAATTCTTCTTGAGGGAGTTTTTTAGTTTGTCATCTTTGATGGAATTTCTGTTTCATCGAAGTTGTCAGATTTATTGGCACTCATTTGTTCACAGTGTTTTCTTATTTTCCTGTTAGTATGTGTAAACTCTGTAGTAATGTCCTACTTAATTCTCGATATTAATAATTTGTCCATGTCTCCCCACCCCCATAGTTTGACTAGAGGCGTATCAGTTTTATTGATCTTGTCAAAGAACTGCTTTTGGTATTACTGATTTTTCTCTATAGCTTTTCTGTCTTCTATTTCATTGATTTCTTCTCTGTATTTCTTTTTCCCCGCTTACTTTGGGTTTCAATTTTTTTTAAACAACTAAAAAATTGATCATTGATTTTGGGCCTTTCTTCTTTTACAGCTTAAATACCTAATGCTATAATTTTGTCTGTAAGGACTACTTTAGCTGCATCCTACAAATTTTTTAAAAATAAATTTTGTGGTGTCTATTGAAGGTATACAACATGATGTTACAGGATACATATAGATAATAAAATGGTGCATCCTGTGAATTTTAACATACTGTCTTTTCATTGTCATTTGGTTCAAACTATTTTCTAATTTCTCTTGTTATTTATTCATTTACTCAAGTGTTAAGATGTTTTTAAAAATTTGCAAATGGAGCCGGGCGTGGTGGCGCACGCTTGTAATCCCAGAGGATCCGGGTTTGCGGCCAGCCTCAGCTACTTAGTGAGGCCCTCCGCAACTTCGTGAGACCCGGTTTCAAAATAAAGGATAAAAAATAGGGCCAGGGGTGTAGCTTGGAGGTAGAATGCCCCTGGGTTCCATCCCCGGTACCGCAAAAAAAAAAAAAAATTGCAAATGTTTGAGGATTTTCTAAATATCTTTCTACTATTAATTTCCAACTTAATTCACACTACATATTCTCGGTTATTTCAGTCTTCTTGAACTTATTGAGACTTAATTAATAGCCCAGACTATGGTCTACTGTGAATATTTCTAGTGTGCTTGAGGAGAATACATGTTCTGCTGCTGAGTGTTCTGTAAATTATAATTAGGTCAAGTTGCTTAGTTGTTTTATTTAGGTCTTACATATCCTTACAGATTATCTTGGCTAATTGTTCTATCACCTAGAGAAAGGAGTCTTAAAATTTCCAAGCATAATTGTGAATTTGTCTTTTTTTTTTTGCGGTACCGGGGATTGAACGCAGAGGCGTTCTACCTCCGCGCTACGCCCCCGGCCCTATTTTTTATACTTTATTTTTGAAACCGGGTCTCACGAAGTTGCGGAGGGCCTCACTAAGGAGAGAGAGAGAGAGAGAGAGAGAGAGAGAGAGAGAGAGAGAGAAAGGGACAGGAAGAGAGCTGAGGCTGGCCGCGAACCCGGATCCTCCGGTGTCCGCCTCCCAAAGTACTGGGATTACAAGCGTGCGCCACCACGCCCGGCATGAATTTGTCTTTTTTACATTTCATTTTTGTAAGTTTTTTTTTTGCTTCATGTATTCTGAAGCTGTATATATACAATAGCAAATATTTTATTCTTTTTGGGCCGTAAGTCTCTTGTTTCTTTTGCAGCTGCTCAATTCTGCTGTCGTAGAGTATCCTGGGTGCAGTTATTCCTAATGATGTGAGTTATCATTCCCCAGGTCAAGTCACCATCATCTCACACATGGACTGCTGAGCTCCTTGTTTTTGCCCATGCCCCCTGTAGTCTCGCCTCCATTTGGCTCCTAGAGCGAGCATTCCTGTAAAAAAAGAAGTCAGATCGCATCAGTCCTGCTCTTAGGCTTCTCATTTTACTAAATGAGATTTTAACAAAATACCATAGACTTCTAAAGATCCTCATCTTGCTTTACTTTTCTTACTACCTACTATGTAATATGTATTGGTTTGTTTCCTTCTGTAGAATGTAAGCACCAGGAGGGAAGGGTTTTCCTTTTCCTTTGTCTTTCTTTTCCTTTCTCCCTCTCTCCCCCTCCTTCCCTTTCTTCCTCCCTCTATTCCTTCTTTGCCCCCTCCCTCCCTCCTTTCCTTTTTTCCTTCTTTTCCCTCCCCTCCCCCCCTCTCCTCTCCTTCCTTCTGGTGTTGTATTGCCGTATCCTCAGCACCTAGAACAGTGCCTGACATATAGTATGTTCTTAATGAATAGTTGTTGAATGGATGACTCTTAAGTGCACCCTTTCAATGGAATACTTTTTATAAAAAGATACCCATTGCTGGGCATGGTGACACATGCCTGTAATTCCAGTACTTGGAAGGCTGTGACAGGAGGATCGCAGGTTCAGGCCAGCCTGGGCAACTTAGCGAGACCCTGTTTCAGAATAAAAAATAAGAAGGGCTGAGGTTATAGCTCAGAGGTAGAATGTCCCTGGGTTCAATCTCCAGGACCAAAAAACAAAACAAAACAAAACAAAAAAATCCACCAGATGGCATAGTTTTCAAACTTTATTTAAAATGTTTCTGGGAGCAAAAGATAAACTCTTTTCTGTTGTTTGCCCTGAAAAAAAAAATCTTTGTGATGAAGATTTTCACAAGAAGCCGGGTGTGGTGGTGCATGCTTATGATCCCAGTACTTGGAAGGCTGAGACAGGAGGATCGCAGATTCAAGGACAGCCTCAGCAACTTAGTGACACTGTCTGTAACTTGCTAAGACCTGGTTTCCAAATAAAAATCAAACAGGGCTGGTGGTGTGGCTTGGAGGTAAAACACTCCTGGGTTCAAACTCAGCACCAAAAAAAGAAGATTAGAAAAAAAAGATTGTCACAAGAAATTACTGTGATTAATACAAGGCATATCGAATATTACATTTATATTTGGGTTTTGGTTTATATTTTTTTCTAAAATAAAAATTATTTGGAGAAACTTGTAGAAAACTGCAGCATATGAGTATGTAAATATATATTCAATGTAATTATTTAGCATGGTTATTGTGAATAAAGGTAATTGATATGCACACAATGACTGTCATTCCTTCTGAAAAGCCTTAATGGAAGAGGTAGCAGCAGTCGGCTCCAGAACCTCTTAGCACTCCAGCAGTCATGGACTCCAGCTTCATGCCGGAGGCAGAGAGCCCGCCTTGCTTGTGAGCCGAGACTTGTGGTTACCAGTGAGTTAGGTGCTCTCAATCTGGTTCCCAGCCACTGGGTAAACAAACTCTAGGAAACATCCACATGTCACTCACCTCATAAAAATTGGTGAGTTCCAGCCAGGCGTGGTGGTGCACGCTTGTAATCCCAGTACTTGGGAGGCTGAGACAGGAGGATCGCAGGTTCACGGCCAGCCTCCGCTTCTTAGTGAGGCCACCTGCAACTTAGTGAGACCCTGTTTCAAAATAAAATAATAAATAGGGCTGGAGGTATAGCTTGGAGGTAGAATGCCCCTTGGTTCAATCCCCAGTACCCCCCCCCCCAAAATTGGTGAGTTCTAAGAGCCAAAGCTTTTTAGATGACTTCTCCGACTAAACTCAGTAAATAGTTGCCCTAGCTTAAAAATGTACACATTTCTGCCAAGCCCTCAGAATCTGCCTTATTGATACCTTTACCAATGCCATATAATTTCTTCTTAGATTTGTCTCTTGTCTCATTTCCTTCTTCTTTTTTAATCCCTATGCCTCTTTGGAGTGCTTCTGAATGGTCATGTGATCTATTTTTTTTTCTCCTTACACCTTTTTTGGTACTATTCTTACTCCTAAAGTATATTTTTTCCTCTTCTTAGTCAATCTAATTGTGTTTTTTCTTTTCAATTTATCCAAAATGTATATTTTTAAAAAGTTGTTTTCTGGTTTTATTTCTTCTTTTCCTGTTGTAGGTTTTCCCTTTTGTTTCTGATTACAGCATGTGTAAGGAACTTATTTTGTTTATCTGACAGTTCTCAGCCTCTTCTTGGAACTCGTTAACTGTTTAGAGATGAAAATACTGTTCTTTTGTACTTTTGTGTCTCTAAATGGAACATAAAATATAGGATGGTTTCAGTGTTTACAGTGTCTCTTCCCAGTCCCTTTGGACGTCTAAGTACTAGGCCTGATAAAGTATCATTTTCAATGGTAGATAGTTACACTCAGAAAGCTGTATTTTAAACATTTTAAACTTGAACTATATGTAATTGATAGTAGTGCTCTCCACGTCTTCTTCTATGAATGATGCTGGTTTCCTCTGGTTCAACGTGTCACTCTTCTTGCTTGGCCTGTTCCCCGTATATTTAATATAGCCTTAAGGTCAGAATTCACTGTTAAGAAAGAAAATCATTTTTGTTTACTAAGAAACAACTGGATAGCATTAATTTGTTTAGATAATAATTTTGTTTACCAAAGATCTACTTTTAGCATTTATTTGCATGAATTGGGTTTTAATTGAGCAAGCATCTTTTTCTGGAATGAGACATGAAGACTTACTGATATCTGATTATTAGGATGATAAAATACCATATATGGTCAAATATACTTTGTTCATTCAAGAATATGAACGCATTTTCTTATTTGCTAATATGTCTTCTAGCTGCTAGACAAAATATTATTTACAAAAATATTTATTCCAAGAAAAATAAATCACGGAGACATTGTTGTTGTTGAAGATTAGGTGAGACCCAAAGCCCCTGCGGGTGTCGTGCTCTGACCGCTAGCCTCTGCCAGGGCTCAAAAAGGAGCGCTTACATGCAAGACTCGTATTTTAAACGATTTTGCTGATACCTGCTCTACTGATAAGGCTTATGGGTTTCCCAGTTCTCATTAAAGGCTCATCATTGTGGTTTTAAATCCCATTGACTATTTTCTCTTGTGCTGTTTTTTTTCTCTACAGACTGGTTGAGATAGCAGAATCCCGTTTCCCCAGATACTTTGACAGTGAAGAAAAATTACTTTTGACAAGTAGTAAAGTTCATCTTTACCGGGAACTCACCTGTGATGAAGTTCTGCAAAGGTATGCTGTTTTAGATTTTGACGTTTTAGTAATGCTTTGAAGATTTATCTTTTGTTTTTCAGGTTTTCATCTTCTGGATTAAAAAATCATATATTAGAATTATGGGAAATAATTTTATTTGCTGAAACCTTTGAAGTAGTTCTTTAAAAATAAAAAAATACGAAGTGAATCAAAGGTTTTAGATTATTCCCTCAGTGATATATTAATTATCTGTTCTATTAACAAATAACCTCAAAGTTTGGTATCTTGAAATAGCAAACATATATTATCAGAAAATAGCTTAGCTGGGAATTTCTGGCTCAGAGTTGCTCAAGAGAATGTAGTCAGGCTGCCGACCAGGACTGTGGTCGTCAAACGCCTCAGCGTTGCTGGGATATGGGCTCCCCTCACTCACGTGGCTGAGGGAAGGCCGTCATGGCTCAGCGTGGGCCTCTCCACAGACGCACCATGTGGCAACCAGCTCCCCACAGAGTGAGTGATCTGAGAGAGTGGGCAAGTGAAAGAGTGCCCAAGATGGAAGTTGTAGTCATTTATAGCCTACTTTCAAAGACCATGTGCCATCATTCTATCATATGCTATTAGTCATACAGACCAACTCTGCTCCAGTGTGGGAGGGAATGACGTAAGGGTGTGAGATACTGGGAGGTGGGTGTAAGTGGGAGCCATTTTTGAGACTGGCTAACACAAGTAGTTTTACTCTCAAATGGGAGCTTTAGCACTATCATAGGAGAACCGAGGAATTCTGAAGCTAAATGAAAACATTTTGCTCTATATCTAAAAGAATGTAATTTGTATAGAAGAGCTGAAAAAACAGTTTGATTTTTTTTTGCAGTCATCATTTTAATTTAAGTAAGAACAACTTCCTATTGTTTTAAAGTGAATTAATCAGTTTGACCAGGTGGCTCTAATCCCAGTACATGGGAGGCTGAGACAGGAGGATTGCAGATTCGAGGCCAGACTCAGCAATGTAGTGAGGCCCTCAGCAACTTAGTGTGAGACCCTGTTTCCAAATAAAGAATAAAAAATAGGGCTGGGGAGTAGCTTGGAGGTAGAATGCCTCTGGGTTCAATCCCCAGTACTGCAAAAAAAAAAAAAAATTAGGGCTGGAAGGTGTAGCTCAGAGGTAGGTATAATACCCCTGGGTTCAATCCCTAACTACACACACACACACACACACACACACACACACACACACATATGCACACACAAAAGGATTAACCTCTATAACAACTTATGTTTGTTTAAATTTCATCTTCACTCTTTTATTTTTATTTTTATTTTTTGCAGTACTGAGGATTGAACCCAGGGGCATTCTACCTCTGAGCTACACCCCTGGCCCTATTGTTTATTCTTTATTTTGAAACAGGGTCTCACTAAGTTACAAAGGGCCTCACGAAGTAGCTGAGGTTGGCCGTGAATCTGTGATCCTCCTGTCTCAGCCTCCCACGTACCGGGATTACAAGTGTGAGCCACCACGCCTGGCTATATCTTCATTCTTTTACAAATCCTGTTTTTATAGGATTGAATCTTTGGAAGAAGAAATTATTTCAAAAGGAGTTAAACTTGTGATCGTTGACTCTGTTGCTTCTGTGGTCAGAAAAGAGTTTGATACACAACTTCAAGGCAATCTGAAAGAAAGAAACAAATTCTTGGCCAAAGAAGCATCTCTATTGAAGTATTTAGCTGAGGAATTTTCAATCCCAGTAAGTTTTTCTTTACCTCTCTTTTTTCTTTTTCTTTCTTTTATATTAAGTTCACTGACTTATAATATCAAGTACCAAAATTAGAGGAAAATGTAAATCAGATGTCTTTTTTAAGGTAGTACAGTTTAATTGCTCTATCAGATATCAGTATTTTCTTAAATTGGTTTATCTGATGAGATTTTTAAATATACTTTTATTGGTACATTATAGTCTCACGTGAGATTTTTTTTTACCTTTTGCATCATTTGAGGCTAGGGCAGATTTAAATGTTTCTACAAGTTCCCATAGTTGCTTTTTTTGTCCTTCTCCATGTTTACTCATTATGTACGTTATATATGACACTTGTCACGCTGAGATAAGTATTAAATAGTAAAACTCGATGGAATTGCCTAGGTCTATTTCTGCGAAGTTTCTTTTACTGCCATGGTTGTCAGTTTTGTAAGCATTTTAGGTGTAGGCACTGTGTTACTGTGTTCAGTGCTGTTTTGTATGTTGTAGGACTTGGTTGGTTTCAAATGGCTGGAGGTCAGCCACCAAGGGATGTTTGGAGTGATAGTGACTCAGGTGCCAGTGAGAAAACCTTGCAAGGCCAGTGTTGGCCTGGTTTTCAGCTGTGGAGGAAAGGAAATCAGGAACTCTGAAGATGAGGGGATTATCGCAAGGGTTTGTGGTACATATGGTATAACACGTGAGTGTGTACAAAGTTGTACTACCACCTGCGTGTGGGACAGTTTTACTTGTTCTGCAGCCTCAGTGACGTTTAATATTACTAGGTTTTTCATTTTAGTCATGCCTCATCCAAACAGAAGAAATTCCTTAACCTGAGGTAAGATTTGGTTATGATTATATAGTTTGTAGATTTGCTTTTGGAAAATTAATATCTTGGATCTTTGCAACATAAATAATATGTATACATAGTTTAAACTACCACTTACATTTGAGATGAATAAAACCAAGCAAAATTCCAGGAAGAAGATATGGTATTTAAGAAGTCCTATACATTCTAATGGCCTTTTAATTCATAATCAGAATTAAAATCAAGTGCTGTCAAGTTTTTCTTGGGCAGTGCCCATCTTTTCAACTTTCTTGTACTTGGTTGTTAGGGTTTGGATCTGGAGTGCCCCCCCAAAGGCTCATGTGTTGAAAGCAGGTCCCCAATGCAGGAAGTTTCAGAGGTGGGCATGGCTGCAGGAGGTGGGTCGCGGGGGGCATGGACTTGGGGACTCTGTATGTCCCTGTCCTTCCTCTCATTGTCTCTGCTTCTGGCTGGCTTGACTGAGAATGACTGTTCTCTCCCACATCCTGCTGCTGGTACTTCTGCCTTAGAGCCAGCCAGCAGTGGCCTGGAACCTCTGAAATCTCTGAAACCATGAGCTTCAGTAAACTTTTCTTCCTCTCACTTCTGCTTGTCAAGGTATTTTGCAAAATATGAAAATTCACTTTTTAAAATTTGTGTTTGTAAGACGGGCGTGGTGACACACACTTGTAATCTCAGTACTTGGGAGGCTGAGATTGCAGGTTCACGGCTAGCCTCAGCTACTTAGTGAGGCCCTCTGCAACTTAGTGAGACCCTGTTTCAAAACATAAAGAATAAAAAATAGGGCTGGGGGTATAGCTTAGAGATAGAATGCCCCTGGATTCAATCCCAAGTACTGCAAATAAATGAATAAATAAATAAATAAATAAATATGAATAAATAAAATAAATAAATAAAATAGAAATAAAATTTGTGTTTGATTCCTTTTAAATGGTAATAGTAGGCTAATGCTTTTCAGTTAATGCTTTTCAGATGGTTTATCTTCCCGAGTGAGAAAGGGACTCTGTTTTTCTTTGTTGTGAATAAAGCTCTCTGAAAGTATAGGTACTCAGCATCCCAACATTTCTCTGTCTTTGCTTTGTTTTTCTGTATAGAGATAAATCTAGAATATACTATATACTTATATAACACAGTGTGGTATTAGTTTTTTGTGAAATATTAAGTATTGGTTTTAAAAGGCTTTTGGAAAATATTTCCTATAGAAAACATCAGAATTTTCCTAGTCTGATTATCTCATTTAAGTAGAAAATCATAAACTTTTAAGCTTTTGTACTATACTTTGAATAAGTGGCTTCATTTGGAACTAAATTTCTTAAAACAGTATATTATTTTCTAGTTCATTATACTTTTAAAGTTAGCAAACCTTGTGCATCTTTGTAGTTCCTCAGACATGCCAACAAGGAGTGTTCTTTCTTGGCCTGACATATTTCTCCTAAATAGTCACATGGCTTATTCTCTCATGATACCTAATTATCAAGGACTTGCCTAACTATGTATGTATTAAGCATAATCATGCCTCCTCTATCTCTCTTACTGTGCTTTATGTTTCTCCAGGAGTTTTCACTCCAGCAGGCCATATATCTATGTTTACTGTTTGTGTGTTCCTCCTACTCCATAGAGTGGTTACAGGGACTTTGTATATTTTAACATATTCTCAATACCAAACACACTATGTATTCAGTACATATTTTTGAATGTATGAATTGCAGATGCTGTTTCTCTTCTTGGACTTGAATTAATCTTCTTTCTATTGGTACTGAACTTAACTTTTAATATTTGCTTTTAACCCTATCTTTTTTTTTTTTTTTTGGTGGTACTGGGGATTGCACCCAGGGTCATTCTACCTCTGAGTTACACCCCCTACCTTTTTAAATTTTTGTTTGGAAACAGGGTCTTGGTAGGTTGCTGAGAGTTTCATTAAGTTACTGAGGCTGCCCTTGAACCTGTGATCCTCCTGTCTCAGCCTCTCAAGTGCCGGAATTACAGGTGTGAGCCATCATACCTGGCTAACCCTATCTTTTTAATATTGCTTATTATTTTTAATAGTGGTAAAATGTAATTTTAGCTGGCAGAATATATTATATAGAAACTGTAATCAGATTATACTGACATCTTGTAGGAAGAAAAAGAATTATTAGGATTCTTAAATTTAGAAATCTAGAAAAGCTGGGCATGCTGGCACATGCTTGTAATCCCAGTACTTGGGAGGCTGAGATAGGAGGATCACAGGTTCAAAGCCAGCCTCAGCTACTTAGTGAGGCCCTCCACAGCTTAGTAAGACCCTGTTTCAAAATAAAGAATAAAAAATAGGGCTGGGGATGTAGCTCAGAGGTAGAATGCCCCAGGGTTCAATCCTCGGTACCACACAAAAATAAATAAATAAATAAATAAATAAATAAATAAGAAATCTAGACAGTGTTAGAGAGCCTGGCAATTGGAGAAGAGATTCTATCTCAGTCTAGTAGAACTACGATAGGCAAATGTCTGACAGCCTCTGCTGGTTGGGCGGGAAGCCATGCATTCCAGCCTCATCCCTGGCTGTGGATCTGAGGTGGTGCATAGGGCCAGGGCTGTCCCGAGCATTTGACACTCGCCAGATCTCTTTTCATTCAAGTCAGAGTAAGGAGTAAAACCAACATGGGTAATCAGATGAGCAGTTTATTGAATCTTAAAAATTCTCTATAATAAATATGTAATAGTTTTACAATATGGGAAATAAAATATATATTTAATTTCTTGTGACATTGTGTATATGTTTATGTACATATGCATGTTTGTATGCAAGCATGCCTGTACACTTAGATTTTAGTCTTCTTTCTCAGTAGTTGATAGAGCTAGTAGATAGAGTCAGTTAAAAAACAGAAGACCTGAGCCGGGCGTGGTGGTGCACGCTTGTAATCTCAGTACTTTGGGAGGTGGAGACCGGAGGATCCGGGTTCGCGGCCAGCCTCAGCGCGCATGCACGCGTGCGATTGATCGATCGATCGATTGATCTCTCTCTCTCTTTCCTCTCTCCTCTCTCTCTCTCTGTCTCTCTCTCTCTGTCTCTCTCTCTCTCTCTCTCTCTCTCTGCCTCTCTCTCTCTCTCTCTACCTAGCGAGGCCCACCACAACTTCGTGAGACCCGGTTTAAAAAATAAAGCATAAAAAAAAATAGGGCCAGGGGCGTAGCGCGGAGGTAGAATGCCCTTGCGTTCAATCCCC
>PVJS01052580.1:0-13575 GCA_004027185.1 Glis glis
CCGGGGCGGGGGCCGGGGCCGGGGCCGGGGCCGGGGCCGGGGCTGGGGCCGGGGCCGGGGCTGGGGCTGGGGCCGGGGCCGGGCTGGGGCTGGGACGTCTGCCGCGAGACCGGAGCTGTGGGGTCCTACGCCCAGACACTGGTGAGGCCCTGGCATGTAGTCGGGTTGTGCCGCACGCCAGCCAGTTGGTTGGGCGGATGTTTTACAAAAACGAGATGTGTCCAGGGGCCCAGCTGCTGTCTGGCTCACCTGTTCCCCATCACCCAGCACCACCTCCCCTTGAGTCTTGGACCCCAAACCCTAGAAGCGTTTGGTAGGACAGAGAGAGCGGACAACTGGGGAGAGGTTTTGCTGGCCTGAGAGGACCCTGGGCTCACTGGAGATCTAGTCCTCCTCGCCCTCCCTCTGGGCACTCCTGGAGGGCCTTCTGCAGGAGGGGCCGCCCTCTGCTTCCTTGGAATCCTGTCGTGTGCACGAAGCGCAGTTTGGGGGGGGCATGGGGAGCTGGACGGGGCTGAGTGCTCCCAGGGGCCACATTTCCTCCTGCCCCGGGTGGCCTGCACTCAGCTGCCTGGTGACCTATCTCTTTCTCTCTCTCTCCCGCCTGCCTCCCTCTTCTCTCCTCCTGTCTTGTCTCTGGCTTCGCCTCTCTTTATCTTGTTTTGTTTTCCTAACTCATCTCTCACTATATCTCTCTTGCTCTCTATCTTTGCCATCTCTTCTATCTCTGTATTGCCTCTGTCTCTGTCTATCTCTGTGTCTCTTCTCTCTCTATCTCTTCGTATCTCCTCTCCTGTCTTTTCTGTCTCTCCTCTCTATCTCTCTCTTCTCTCTATCTCTGTGTCTCTTCTCCAACTCTATCTCTGTCTCCTGTCTCTCCTATCTCTGTCTTTTCTCTTTCTCCTGTCTCTCTATCTCTGTCTCTCCTCTATGTGTCTTTTTCTCTCTCCATCACCATTTCTCCTTTTGTTTTTTTTTCTGTCTCTGTATTTCTGTCTCTATCTCTGTCTCTTCTCACTGTCTCTGCTTTGTCTACTCTCTCTCCTCTCTGTCTCTATCTCATCTTGACCTGTCTCTCCTCCCCACGTCTCTCCCCATCTCCCTTCCCTATCCGTCTCTCTCCGCAGTCAAAAAAGCCAAGTTTGACGGTGCGCAGGGTAAGTGGCCTCTTTTCCTGTCCTGTCCTGTGTCATCGCTGTCCCTCAAAGGGGGATTCAGGCCAACATGGGGCCTGCACCTGCAGGAGGGGGAGAAGTGATGGGGGACTCGGTTCGGCAGTGTGGACGCCCTCCCACACCCCCTGCCATCCCGAAGACCATGACCCCCAGGGTGGCCCCCGGGACCCTGCGGGGCAGGTGGGGCTCCAGTGTAGGGGGAAGCTGAGGCGCAGAGGGTGGAGGGTGTTCCTTACAGTCCAGTTGGCCCCCTTTCCTGGAGCCTCAGCCTGCCCGGCCACCGGACATGTCTGTTGGGTTTCTCCACTTTGCTGGGGTGGCAGCAGGAGGCCCAGATCTGGTCATTTCTGTTTTTTTTTTTTTTTTTTTTTGCGGTCCTGGGGATTGAACCCAGGGGCGTTCTACCTCCGAGCTACACCCCCGGCCCTATTTTTTATCCTTTATTTTGAAACTGGGTCTCACTAAGTTGCAGAGGGCCTCACTAAGTAGCTGAGGCTGGCCGCGAACCCGGATCCTCCGGTCTCCGCCTCCCAAGTACTGGGATGACAAGTGTGTGCCGCCACGCCCGGCTCTGATCTGGTCATTTCTAAGCAGCTGGATGAGACACCCCAGAGTCCACGTCTCCCCGCTCCAGCCTCCCTCCCTGTCACCTCCCTTGTCACCTGGGGACCTGAGGGCCGGGCAGCGGGGTGGCCTGGCTGGTGCATGGAGTCCCCAGGATCAGAACAGGCCATGCAGAGCTGGGGAAGGGGACAGTCCTCGAGCCCAGCGCTGACCCCTGCTGTCGCTGCCACAGAGAAATTCAACACGTACGTGACGCTGAAGGTCCAGAATGTGAAGAGCACCACCGTGGCCGTGCGGGGCGGCCAGCCCAGCTGGGAGCAGGACTTCATGTTGTGAGTCTGCACTGGCGACGCCCCCCCTCCCAGGCCCTCCCTCCAGAGCGCACCCGCACCAAGCCCGGCCCTTTGCCACCAGCCACCAGCGAGCCCTCCTACAGTCTGTTCACCAGGCAGCCAGGGGGATATTTTTAAAACTGCACCTCACACGGTGTCACTCCCAGGTCCCAAACTTGCCCATGGCTTGGTGACGTGGGAATAAAGCCTGCACTCCCTGCCGGGGTCCCTGGGCAGTCACTCCCTTTGGCTTCCCCCAGGACCTTTGCACATGCTCTTCTCTCTCCCCAGCAGCTGTCTTCCTGTCCTTTGGGTCTCAGTCACCTCCCCAGGGAAGCCGTTCCTAACCTCTGACCCAGGCTGCAATTTTCAGAGCCTCGCATCTCTGTCCAAGGCTTCACCAACAATAGATATTTTAGGGCCGGGTGTGGTGGTGCACGCTTGTAATCCCAGTACTTTGGGAGGCGGAGACCGGAGGATCCGGGTTCGGGGCCAGCCTCAGCTCTCTTTCTTTCTCTCTCCCTGTCTCTCTCTCTCTCTCTCTCTCTCTCTCTCTCTCTCTACTTAGTGAGGCCCTCCACAACTTCATGAGACCCGGTTTCAAAATAAAGTATAAAAATAGGGCCGGGGGTGTAGCGCGGAGGTAGAACACCCCTGGGTTCAATCCCTGGTACCGCAAAAAAAAAAAAAAGATAATTTAGCCATTTTTTTATTTTTCACACTTCTGGCCACTGCTTTCAGACTCTGAGCTCTAGGAGGGTAGGACCAGGTTGATTTCTGACCCTGCTGTGACTCCCATGTCATGGGGCCCAGAACATAGTAGGTGCTCAACAAATATTTGTCTGATAACTGAATAAATTAATGTCCTGGAGCTGGGCATGGTGGCACATGCCTATCATTCCAGTATTCAGGAGGCTGAGATCGGAGGATCCCAGATTCAAATCTAGCATCAGCAATTTAGAGAGACCCTCAGCAACTTAGTGAGACCATTTCAAACTAAAAAAACTGAAACGGAATGGGGGTATAGCTCAGAAGTAGAATGCCCCTAGGTTCAATCCACTGTGTAAAAAAAAAAAAATCTGGATCCGCCCATCAATCTAGACCCACCCAGCAACACCTACGCCCCTGTTTACAAATCCTGTTTACAAATCAGCCACGTCCCGTCTGTTCTGATGGTGACAGCCAGCCTGTGCTGGTCCCATTCTAAGTCAGTGCCTGCTTTCATGAAATCAACTGTGCTCCCAACCTGGGGGGGGTGCTATTGTAACCCCCATTTTACAGTTGATGGAATGGAGGCCCAGAGAGGGAAAGTCACCTGATCAGTGTCACACAGCATGTGGGTGTCACAGCTGGGATTTGGTTCCAGGCAACTCTTGTCCCCAGGCTGTGCCCTGAGCAGAGCCTGGCTGGGAACCGTCAGTGGAGGACGAGAGAGGCCCCTGAAGCAGAGACGGGAAGGGGAAGGAAGGGAGGAGTCTACAAAGTCTAGGGACAGTGTGCAGGTTGGTCCCGGTTCTTCTGTGATACTCTGAGCTGGTCACTTCCCCCACCTTGGGCCTCAGTTTCCCCTCTGTAAAATGAGAACCACTGTGTTGCCACCCCAGCTAGGACCTACCCCAGCCTGGGTTTGAAATACAACAAGCTCAACCGGGTGTGGTGGCGCACGTTTGTAATCCCAGTACTTTGGGAGGCGGAGACTGGAGGATCTGGGTTCGGGGCCAGCCTCAGCCCTCTCTCTCTCTCTCTCTCTTTCTCTCTTTCTCTCTACCTAGCGAGGCCCTCCGCAACTTCGTGAGACCCGGTTTCAAAATAAAAGCATAAAAAATAGGGCCGGGGGTGTAGTGCGGAAGTAGAACGCCCCTGGGTTCAATCCCCAGTACCGCAAAAAAAAAAAAAAAAAACCAACAACAACAACAACAACAAAAAACCAAAACCAAAAACAAAAAGAAATACAGCAAGCTGTGTGTCCTCAGGAGAATGAAGTAATCTCTCTGAGCCTCAGTTCTCCCCCTTCTGCCCCTCGATGCCCCATCTCCTCTTTCCATAGTGAGATCAACCGCCTGGATTTGGGGCTGACCGTGGAGGTGTGGAACAAGGGCCTCATCTGGGACACGATGGTGGGCACCGTGTGGATCCCGCTGCGGACCATCCGCCAGTCCAATGAGGTGAGTGGTGGGTGCGCTGAGGGGGCAGGCGGCGTGCCTGGGAGAGGCCGGGAGGTTTGTGGCCAAAACATGAGGAACATTCACCCTCCACCCCCCGACGACGTCCACAAGGACATCTGGGTTCTTATGACAGTTTCACACTCACCAGGGCCCAAGCTCCTTCCACTTGCTACTCCGCCTTTCTTCCCATGTGGGTTTCACCTCATGGCCAATGTGGCTGCCTGAGACTCACCATTGCATCTGCACTCCAGCCAGGGGAAGGTAGTAAAGGAGAGGGCCTAATCTGGAAGCTGTCCCAATACCTTACTCACGTCCCATTGACCAAAACTGAGTCAGGTGGCTCTGCCTTGCTGCAAGGGATTCTGGGAAATGTAGTCTTAAGCTAGGCACCCTGAGCCCAGCTAAAAACATATTGCTAGGGAGGAAGGAGGGAAGGGGCCCTCTTGCGGGACTTGGCACAGAAGAGGGCACAGGGAGCATTTCTTTTTGAACCAATGATGGCCAGGTTGTGGGAGGAGGAAATGAATGTAATAATCTGGGGCAAATAAGTCCAAAAAGAAACCTTGAGGGGACCCAAAATTTCCTTGGTGCCCTCCCAAGTGTGAGGGAGGCCTGGCTAGCTGAGCAGACGGTGGACTCTGCAGATGATCTTGTTGGAGAGACGAAGACACTGGGGTTCGAGTGGACTTGCTCACGGGGCTTACGCCCTGAATGGGGAGGGCGCAGGCTCATTCTCTTGGGTGCTTCTTTCTTGCATGGCGGAAGGATCCAGGCTTCTATCTGATGTCAAAGTCCCCAGACTCCTCATGGGGATGGGGTGGAGCACGCAGGGCTGAGCCGCCCCTGCCTACACCCCCAGCCCTTTCTCTCTGGGGCCTTTGCCCGGGGCTTCCCTGACCCACTCTGCGGCCCTTTCTGAGCCTCAGTTTCCCTCCTGTAAAGTGGGGACATGACTCTTGCTCTCCAGGTCAGGGTTAGATGGGGCAACGGGGGGCTCTCTGGGACAAGTAGGGGTCCCACTGACCAGTGTGGGGCAGATACAGGGCCACCGGCTAAGCCGGGCCCTGGCCGCGGTCACACGCCTCGCTCGACCCCAGGAGGGCCCCGGAGAGTGGCTGACGCTGGACTCCCAGGTGATCCTGGCGGACAGTGAGATCTGTGGCACCAAGGACCCCACGTTCCACCGCATCCTGCTGGACACGCGCTTCGAACTGCCCCTGGGTGAGTGAGGCCGCACCAGCAGGAGGATGACCGGGTCCGGGGTGGGGGTCTGCCAGCCCTTGGTGTTGAGGCTGGGGTCCCCCTCCCTGGAGGAGAGACTTTCCAGGGTGGCCCTGAGTTTGCTGAGATGCCCCCCTGCTGCGCACCCAGAGCGGCTCCATCCCCGCGATCAGCCTCGAATGCTGCGGACCCAGGCCGGGCCGGGGGTCCCTGTGGTCTCTGGGTGTGGGTTCAGGCTGTGGGCTGAGCTGGGGCTGCAAGGTGAGCAGAGACAGGGAGACACAGAAAGGCCAGGAGAGAATCGGTGGAGCCCCCTGCCCTTCCTGGAGGCTCCCCAGGATGTTCCAAGGGTCCCCAGCCTCCCTGCCCTGGGGACGCCCGGGGACAGCTCAGTGTCCGCCCTCGGTCCACTCCCAGGCCGCTGGGGGTGGGGTGGGGTGTCGGGGCACTGCCTCAGGCCACCTCCAGACCTTTCCAAAGGCCCTGGATCCAGGGCCAGCCCGGGGCTCAGTAGACCCACAGGAAGTCCCAAGTGGAGGCCGAGGGACCCCCAGGGCCTCCGGGGCCACAGCCAGGTCTCTGCTTGCAGACATTCCTGAGGAAGAGGCACGCTACTGGGCCAAGAAGCTGGAGCAGCTGAACGCCATGCGGGACCAGGACGAGGTACGCCTGCCTGCCTGCCTGCCGGTGCGGGCCTCTGTGCCTCCTCCCCTCGCAGTCTCTGTTCCTCTCCCAGCCTGTCCTTTCCTGCATCTGGCTGGAGAGCGCTTTGTAACCTGACTACCCAGGGGCCACAGGGTCCAGTTCGGAAGCAGCTCTGGGGTCAGGGACACAGTGTGGCAAGACAGGATCACCTCGGGGACCCCAGCGCCCCCTCCACCCTCCACCCAGCTCAGCCCTCTGCAGACACTGTCCTCTTCCTCTGTCTCCAGTGGCGGTCTCCCTCGCGCCATCTCCCTCTCTGTGTCCCACCGTCTCTGTCTCTCTTCCTCTTCTGGGTCTCTGTCCCTCGCTCCCTGTCTCTCTGCAGAGGATCTAGGTGCGTCCTCTCCTCCAGAGGGAGCAGGCAGGAGGCAGGGGAGTCGGGACAGGGCAGAGGGTCGTTCCTGGCCCCCCTGACGCGCGCCCTCTCCTCCTCTCCCTCAGTATTCATTCCACGACGAGCAAGACAAGCCGCTGCCCGTGCCCAGCAGCCAGTGTTGTAAGTGTCTCTCTGCTCACTCCCATCAGCGGGACCCGCCCCGCCCCGCAGTCCCTCTCCGGGACAGTCCCCTGCAGAGGCCCAAGTCCTAACAGTGCAGTGTCCGGGGCGGACAGGGTCGCGGGAAGGACCAGAGGCGGGGACTGAGGTCTGAGTGCTGTCTTGCTACGTGACCACGGGCATCTCCACATCCCTGTTCTTTGGGGCCCCTCTCTGCAGCGGGGCATCTGCCAGTCCCCTCACTCCGAGGGCTGTTGGAAGGACCCGGAGGCACAAACAAAACAAAACAACAAAAACAAACAAAAAACAACAACCCCACTGTACACTCTTCAGTTCCATCCGTCAGGCCCTGGACGAGGGCCTCTGACTCACACAACAAACTGTCCAGGGGGCCACGCTGCCCCCAGCGGCCTGTGGTCAGATGGTGCAGTCTCCATCTCCAACACCCGTCCAGGCTGCAGGTGCTAAGGCCGCCCGCCTGGCCTCCCCGTCCCCCGATGCTCAGATGTGCCCAGACCGGGTCTCCATTGGCCGAGAGATGTCCCCCTCCCTATACTGACCTCCGTCTTCTGGAGGGGAGACCGAGTGGCGGGCCATATGGCCCCACACCGGCCCCCATGTCACCCCTCAATCCTCTGGTCCTTCTCCACCTGCTCCCTCACCCCCTTATCCCCTCTCAGCCGCCCTCGTATCCGCGTCTCCCCCCAAACCCCCATGTGCCCAGGACGGTGGGGACGAGCCTGGAGGGTCAGGACGTGGGGGTTCCTCAGCAGCAGTGAGTCAAAGGAGCAGGGACTCCAGTCCAGGAATCTGTCCGGGATGCTGAGTGCCAGGGATAGAGAGAAAGCGGTTCTCCCCTGGGCCCTGCCACTTGGAGGCTGTGCGACGCAGGCTGCTCATTCACCCTCTCTGAGCCCATTTCATTACTTCTCAATAAAAACGAGCAGAACGATGGAAGCCCTTCCACAGGGCTGTTTCGAGGCTCCGGGACCCCTGGGGCCTGTGATTTCTTTGTCCATGAGCTGGGGGGCGGGGAGAAGAGGGGACACTGACCCCAAACTTCGGTCTGAAAACCCGATCCCCAGATGTCGCTTCCTTTCTGAGCTAGGGGAGGGGCGTCAGAAGCACAGCCAACCGCAGCCCCGAAAGGGATCCCAGGCCGGGACGGGGGCAGGAGAGGGGCGTGCAGGAGGATGGGGTCTCCTCTCCATGCCCACCCTCATCTGCCCCCTCAGTCATCTCTGGCCCTTCTCTTTGTAGGCAACTGGAATTATTTTGGCTGGGGTGAACAGAGTAAGTAATCCTCTTGCCCTCCCAGGAGACCCTGAGGTGACCCTGAGCCCCCCGCCCCAACACCCAGGAGTCCCCCCCTAACACCCAGGAGCCCGGCCAACACATCGGGGTCAAAGGACCAGACAGACACTCTCAGGGGCCCGTCCATTAATGGCCACCTCGGCCATTAATGCTCTGGCGGGGAGCAGGCAGGCCGCTGGGGTGCGGGCTTAGCCATGAGGCCATTTAGCAGAGACCTTCCTGTCCCTGGCCGGCCCTGGGACCCCCCTGCTTCCCCTTGTGTAGTTTCCTGTCTCCCCTCCTCCTTTATCCCCCTGTCTTCTTCCTCCTCCTGGAAATGGACCCCAGGGGCACATCTCTCTGGGGACTTCAGCTCCAAAGTGACCCCTGCCTTTCTCCCACGGGCCCCCAAGGAAGGCAGCAACACCCGCCAACCCCACATCGGACCCCGATTTCCCCCTAGGAAACTGCTTCACTCCCCAGCCTCCCTTCCCAGAGACTGCGCATGTGTCTTCCTCCTCTCACTCTCCGCCGCGCTGTCTGGGGGTCCCCACCCTGCCCCGTTCCTGGGGGACGAGCCTGCATGGGGAGCAGGACACACTCTCAAACACTTAGACCCAGAACAATTTCTCAAAAGCAAGTCAGCGTGGCCCCGACGGGCGCTGGGCAGAGGAGGAAAGGCCCGTGACCGCTGGTTAGCCACAAACGACACGGTCAGATGCAGATGTTTTTTGTTTAAAACCAATCTCAGCCGGGCGTGGTGGCGCACGCTTGTAATCCCACAGTACTTGGGAGGCAGAGACCGGAGGATCCGGGTTCGCGGCCAGCCTCAGCTACTTAGTGAGGCCCTCCGCAACTTTGTGAGACCTGGTTTCAAAATAAAGTATTAAAAATAGGGCCGGGAGTGTAGCTCGGAGGTAGAACGCCCCTGGGTTCAATCCCCGGTACCGAAAAAAAAAATTCTTGGATTAGCAGCCAATGCCAACTCCGTAATTCTGGGAAACTGCATTGACCCGCACTGTGTGCCTTCTCTCTCCCCCTCACCTCTCCCCTCGCCTCCTCCCTCTTCCAGATGATGACCCAGACAGTGCGGTGGACGATCGGGACAGTGACTACCGCAGCGAGACCAGCAACAGCATCCCGCCACCCTATTACACCACATCGCAGCCCAACGCCTCTGTCCACCAGTATTCTGTCCGCCCGCCGCCTCTGGGGTCCCGGGAATCCTACAGCGACTCCATGCACAGTTACGAGGAATTCTCGGAGGCGCGGGTGATCAGGTAGCTGACTGCGAGGGCTTCCTGCTTGTCCCTGGGTGTGGAGGGACGGGCACGGCTGGAGGGGGCTGGGGTGCGGCCGAAAGGGTCTGGAGAATGAAACAGACACTTGCTGTGGGCGGCAGAGCCCTTGCTTTACCCCAGAGTGTGTGAGAGAATCCCATGAACAGCCGGCCATGGTGGCACACGCCTGTAATCCCAGTATGGGGGGGGGGGAGGCTGAGACAGGAAGATTGCAGGTTCGAGGCCAGCCTCAGCAATTTAGCGAGACCCTCAGCAACTTAGAAAGACTGTTTCAAGGCCGGGTGTCGTGGCACACACTTGTAATCCCAATACTTGGGAGGCTGAGACCGGAGGATCTGGGTTCGCGGCCAGCCTCAGCTACTTAGTGAGGCCCTCCGCAACTTCTTGAGACCCAGTTTCAAAATAAAGTATAAAAAATAGGGCCGGGAGTGTAGCTCTGAGGTAGAACGCCCCTGGGTTCAATCCCTGGTACCGCAAAAAAAAAAAAAAAAAGACTGTTTCAAAATAAGAAATGAAAAGCTGAAAAGCGCTGGCTGGGCGTGGTGGTGCGTGCTTGTAATCCCAGTACTTGGGAGGCTGAGACAGCTACTTAGTGAGGCCCTCCCTGTTTCAAAATAAATAATAAAATAGGGCAGGGTTTGTAGCTAGGAGGTAGAGTGCCCCTGGGTTCAATCTCCAGTACCAGAAAAAAAAAAAAGTAAAATCACACCTGGATTTACTCTGGCGATCTTCCCACAAAGCTCCCGTCTTTGAGCCATCCTGCGCTCCTAGGCTGAGAATAAAAGCCTCCATCTCTATTTGCACTTGCAACTTTCTTTTTCAAACTCTCTTGAGACGCACGACCATTTCTTCAACCAATATAATCATATCTGTATATATATTTTTTGTGGTGCTGGGGATTGAACCCAGGGATGCTCTACCTCTGAGCTGCACCTCCAGCCCCCTTTTATATTTTTGTTTTGAAACAGAGTCTCGCTAAGTTGCTGAGGCTGGCCTCAAACCTGCAATCCTCCTGTCTCAGCCTCCCAACTACTGGGATTACAAGCGTGCGCCACCACGCCCGGCTTGGTATAAACTTTAAAGCTTCGTTCACTTGTGCGCTAACACTGGCTGGACTTATGCAATTATTGGTATTAAGTTTTGGTGCAGCAGAAACAGCCAAAGGGAAGCGAGACATTAAATATTAATACAATGTTAGAGGAAGAAGGAAGCCTTATCTTAGAGGAAACAGAACAAGATAGTGACAGACCTTCTTATCCTCCCCCGAGGTGCTGAAGTCTTTGCCTGGAAATAGTTTTCTTAGAGAGAAAACTGATCCTCCGAGACTTCACTCCCATGGGGCTTCACCCCCCACCTCCGGGAATGTCTTGAGACTGGGAGGCACAGGGCAGGTGGTCCTCGTCTTCCAGGTGGGGAAACTGAGGTGTCAGGGGCAGGAGTGAGCTGGTCTCTGGTGGCACAGAGGGCATGACTTTGCCTCTTGTCCTCTGCTGGCCTCGGTGTGTCCAGCTGTCCCTGGTGGGATCCCCGCTGTGGGAATTCCTGGGAGGGGACGGGGATCAGGAATGGGGATCTAGGCCGGGTATGGTGGTGCAGGCTTGTAATCCCAGTACTTGGGAGGCTGAGACCGGAGGATCTGGGTTCGCGGCCAGCCTCAGCTACTTAGTAAGGCCCTCTGCAACTTCATGAGACCCGGTTTCAAAATAAAGTATAAACAATAGGGCTGGGGGTGTAACTCGGAGGTAGAACACCCCTGGGTTCAATCCCCGGTACCGCAAAAAAAAAAAAAAAAAAAAAAAAGGAATGGGGATCTGCGTGGGGCAGGCAGGGCTGGCCACTGGTGCCTCGCTCCACAGGTCGGGCCAGGCTCAAAGCAGGGCTGCGACTTCTGGGGTGGAGGGCCGGGGCTTTCTGGAGGAAGGGAATTCCCGCAGAGGAAGCAGCTTGGTGAAGGCCGGGAGTGTGGACACTGCCACCATGTACAAGAAGACCCATGGGGCTCCGGGCGTGTGGCGCATGCTTGTAATCCTAGTACTTGGGAGGCAGAGACCTGAGGATCCGGGTTCTTGGCCAACCTCAGCTACTTAGTGAGGCCCTCCGCAACTTTGTGAGACCTGGTTTCAAAATAAAGTATAAAAAATAGGGCCGGGGGTGTAGCTCGGAGGTAGAACGCCCCTGGGTTCAATCCCTGGTACCGCAAAAAAAAAAAAAAAAAAAAGAAGACCCATGTGTGAGCCACGTGTGGTGGTGCACGCTTGTAATCCCAGTACTTGGGAGGCTGAGACAGGAGGATCTGGGTTCGCAGCCAGCCTCAGCTACTTAGTGAGGCCCTCCGCAACTTAGTGAGACCCTGTTTCAAAATAAAGAATAAAAAACAGGGCTGGGGGTGTAGCTCAGAGGTCGAATGCCCCTGGGTTCCATCCCCAGTACCGCAAAAAAAAAAAAAAAAAGACCCGTGGGTGGCAGGTTTAAGGGTGGTGGGAGTCAGAGAGATGCCTGAGGGCCATCAGCCCCCCAGTGTCAGAGCCTGGGGCGAGGAAGTCTTGGCCACCACCAGGTCCCAGCCCTCAGTATGCAAAGAGGAAGACACGCCTGTAAAACCAGTTTATATGGTGCCCAGGTTTGTGCTGGAATCCCAACCCTGGGCTGTCCTCCGCCGAACCGCAAAATGTGCTGGGATGGACTTTGGAGTATCCACCAGCAGAGGGCGCCCAAACCCTTCACCTTGAACTAATACTGCCCGCTTCTCCTACAGACACTGAAAAGTAGCCGGGGGTGGGGGCGCACGCCTGTCATTCCACTATTTGGGAGGCTGAGACAGGAGGATCACAGGTTTGAGGCCAGCCTCAGCAACTTAGCAAGACCCTGTTTCAAAATAAAAAATAAGAGCCGGGAGTGGTGGCGCACTCTTGTAATCCCAGTACTTGGGAGGCTGAGACAGGAGGATTGCAGTTTTGTGGCCAGCCTCAGCAATTTAGTGAGACCCTGTTTCCAAATAAAAAATAAAATAGGTCTGGGGATGTAGCCCAGAGGTAGGAGTCCCCTGGGTTCCATCCCCAGTAACACAATAAAATAAAATAAAATAAAATAAAATAAAATAAAATAGGGCTGGGGGAGCCGGGCGTGGTGGCGCACACTTGTAATCCCAGTACTTGGGAGGCGGAGACCGGAGGATCTGGGTTCGCGGCCAGCCTCAGCTACTTAGTGAGGCCCTCTGTAACTTCATGAGACCCGGTTTCAAAATAAAAGAATAAAAAATAGGGCTGGGGGTGTAGCTCAGAGATAGACTGCCTCTAGGTTCAATCAGAAGGAAGGAAGGAAGGAAGGAAGGAAGGAAGGAAGGAGATAGAATGCCTCTAGGTTCAATCGGAAGGAAGGAAGGAAGGAAGGAAGGAAGGAAGGAAGGAAGGAGATAGAATGCCTCTAGGTTCAATCGGAAGGAAGGAAGGAAGGAAGGAAGGAAGGAAGGAAGGAAGGAAGGAGATAGAATGCCTCTAGGTTCAATCGGAAGGAAGGAAGGAAGGAAGGAAGGAAGGAAGGAAATAAACTAGCAAACAGGTTTGAGGGGGAACCCCTATTATGATTTCTACAGCATCCCCAGGGCTGGCTGGGGAAGGGGGTCTCCAGCACTGGGAGCGGAGGTGGTATTGAAGTTAGAGAATGATAACATTTGTTGAATGACTGAATGAGTTGTTAGAAGGCGGCTGGGTGGTGGTCTCTGTTATTCCACCTGCTGGTGGACAGAGACAGATTGCTTTTCCTGGTCATGTTGAGAGTGCATATGAGGATCAGGTAGTGGGGGCCTGACCTGGCTTGAGGGTGGGGGCCACTCACCTGAGGAAGTGGCATGTCAGCGGACACCAAAGGATGAGTAGGAGTTTGCCAGGTAATGCCAGCAAGGACGGGCACTCCTGGCAGAAGGCACAGGCTGGGGTGAGCACGGGTTTAAGGTGTGGTAAGCACAGCAGGGATGCTGGTGTGTATGGAGTGGAGGAAGTGAGGGGCTGGGGAAGCTGGGGGCGTGGACCTCACAGGCCTAAGGGGCGCAGCACAGGTTTAATTCCAAGGCAGTTGGGAGCCATGGTAGGATTTGCAATGAGGGAGGGATGTGATTTGCTTTATGGTTCTGACCCCCCCCCCCGTCGCTTCTGAGGGAAGCGGGGTCTGTTTGGGACAATGGGGCAGTGTCCCAGTGGAGACAGCAGAGTCTGACCAGGGTGGGGCCCAGGGCACAAGAAAGTGGGTGCAGCGCCGGGCGTGGTGGTCACGCTTGTAATCCCAGTACTTTGGGAGGCGGAGACTGGAGGATCCGGGTTCGCGGCC
>PVJS01052581.1:0-13573 GCA_004027185.1 Glis glis
AGCCTCAGCTACTTAGTGAGGCCCTCCGCAACTTAGTGAGACCCTGTTTCAAAATAAAGAATAAAAAATAGGGCTGGGGGCGTAGCTCGGAGGTGGAATGCCCCTGGGTTCAATCCCCAGTACTGAAAAATAAATAAATAAATAAATAAAGTCAGGCTGGGGTGTAGCTTGGAGGTAGAACACCCCTCAGTTGAATCCTGAGTAAAACACACACACACACACACACACACACACACACACACACACACACACACACAAATAAATAAATAAATAAAAATAATAAATAATAAAAAAAATATTCCTTGACACTGACGGCATACTGCGGGGACCAACACACTTTGGCCTTTTGTTGTTTTTGTGGTACTGGAGATTGAACCCAGGCAAACTTTGGTCTTTAAGAGCCAGGTAGTAAATTTTTTGGGCTTTGGGAGCAACATAGGGTCTTTGTTGTATCTTCACTGTTTTTCCTTGCAACCTGTAACAAATGTACAAGCCCCTGATAGCTGTGGACAGTGTAAAAACTGGCTGCAGACCAGATTCATCCTGTAGTCCCCAAGTGTGCTGACTCCTGCTTTACAGAAACAAGCATTTGCTTTGGAGACAGAGTCTGATAGCCCTGTCCCTGTGCAGAAGTTGGGCGTGGCCATGTGCTTGCTTGGCCTGCAGAGTGTTAGCAACTGTGACAGGAGAACAAGCCTGGGTACTTGCTGGTCCAAGGATGACAGACAGATGGAGCAGATGTGGATGCAAACTCAGCTTAGAACCAAGCCTGGCTGGGCCCAGCTCAGGGCAGCCAAACCTCAGCCTGCCCATGATATTATGCAATATTAATTGTTAACTACTTAAAAGTAGACTGCCGGCCAGGCACGGTGGTGCATGTCAGTAATTCTAGCTACTCTGGAGGCTGAGGCACAAGGATCACAAGTTCAAGGCCAGTCTGGGTAGTTTAGCAAGACCCTATCTCAAAATCGAACAAAAAGGGCCGGGGGTGTAGCTCAGTGGTAGAGCCCATTCCTAGCATGTGTGAGGCCCTGGGTTTGATCCCTGACACTGAACAGGTTGGGGGTGGGGTGGAGGAGACTGCGTAAGGAAGGGTATTCAGTAATTGCAATTCTCTCTGGTTTGTTCAGGAAAAGTCTATTCCAGTGTCTCTAAGAGTGTGGGCAGGGACCGCCTGCAAGGTGTGATCAAAGTCACCTGGGATGGTTGCTAGGGATAGGTTTCCTGGGCCTGCACCTTAGAGGGACTAATTTGGGGTATCTAGGGAGAAACCTTAATAATGTGCATTATTACTAGACTCCCGGGGGACGTTGAAAACTGAAAACTACTTTCTTGGATGTGTGTGTGTGTGTGTGTGTGTGTGTGTGTGTGTGTGTGTGTGTGTGTTTGCTGGAATCAAACCCAGGGCCTCGCACATGCTAGGCAAACACTCTACCACTGAACAACACCCCCAGCCTGAAATGAGTGAGAATTCCTAGGAATCCCACTGGAGGTGCGACACATGACAGACTCAATGCTTAGGTTCCAGCTGAGCCATTTATTGCCTTGCAATCAACTCTAACTATGGGCCTTTGGGGGGTTCTCACCCTTCCTTCCAGCAGTCTGTCCGTAGAGTCCACTTCCAGCCCCAGGGTGTCCCCAGGTTTCTTCGTGGGGTGGGGATGGGGTGTCCAGGCTTAGGTCTGTCCACCTCTGTCATCCTGGGACCAAGAAGGAGGAATTGCCTGACAGCTACCAGCAGAGCTGGCAGAGTCAGCGTTCAGCCTCGTCCGGTCAGGACAGACGGAGTGTTTGGTCGCGATTGGGGTCCTCAGGCTCGTACACGGCAGGGGTGCAGAGTCCTGTTCACACAATGGGAGGCCATGTGGACTGACGGAGAGTCCCCGTGAGTTGGAGAGTACCTCGTGGTCTGAGCTTCAGCTGTTTTTTTTTTTTTTTTGGTACCAGGGATTGAACCCAGGGGCATTCTACCTCAAGCTACACCCCCAGCCCTATTTTTTTATTCTTTATTTGGAAACAGGGTCTCACTCAGTTGCGGAGGGTCTAAGTAGCTGAGGCTGGCCGCAAACCTGGATCCTCTGGTCTCAGCCTCTCAAGTACTGGGATTACAAGCGTGTGCCACCACGCCCGGCATGGGGTTTTTATACTCTTCTTGAGCCTGGGATCTTCTGCGACCTTCTGATAGGGTGTGCTCAGCCTAGCTACACCCCTTTCTGCATATCTTGCAGTGGCGTCTTCTTGTGATTGGTTGGGTGAGATATCCCTTGGGCCCCACTCTAACTACCTAAGTCACACATTTCCAAGTCACATCAAACCAGGGTAATAAACATAGCCATTTATATATGTATAGGCATAGTCATACAATAAGCAATAATAGCAATCAATTGGTAGTCAATCAATATTCAATCAATATTCATAACAGCCCCTCAGACTTTTTTTTTTGGTTCCGGGGATTGATCCCAGGAGCATTCTACCTCCACGCTACACTCACAGCACTTTTTATATTTATTTATTTTTATATTTATTTATTTATTTATTTATTTATTTATTTATTTGGTACTGGAGATTGAACCCAAGGGCATTCTACCTCCGAGCTACACCCCCAGCCCTATTTTTATTCTTTACTTTGAAACAGGGTCTCACTAAATTGTGGAGGGCCTCACTAAGTAGCTGAGGCTGGCTGCGAACCTGCGATCCTCCTGTCTCAGCCTCTCAAGTACTGGAATTACAAGCATGCACCACCATGCCCGGCTTTTTTGTTTTTGTTTTTGAAACAGGGTCTTACTCGGTTACTGAGAGTCTCACTACTGGTTGAGGCCGTCCTTGAATATGAGATCTTCCTGTCTCAGCCTTCCAAGTACTGGGATTACAGGCATGTGCCATTATGCCCAGCTTGTCTCAGACTTCTTTATGAGGAGTTCTTGGGTTCTGGTGTGTAGTAGCTACTTTTGTTGGGCACCTACCAGGATGGTTTGCATAGAAACCGGCTCTTAAGGTTGCTGAGGCTAAGGAGGCTAACTAACTTACCCAGGGTCACATGAGTAGCAAGGAACAGGTCTGATGCACCCTGTGAGTCTTCTCTGCCTGCTGCGTGCTGGCATCCTTGCTTTGGTTGACAGCATTAGACTTATTTAGGTCATATAATTATGCAAATTGGCCCCTGCAGTCAGTCCTTCTAGCCGGAAGAGTCTACAGCAAAGGGAGGCGAGAGCAAAGATTCTGGAAGCTTCGCCTGGGTCTGTAGGTCAGGGGCAACACCCAATCTACCCCTCAGGGTTGATAGGCTATTTTTGGTTCCTGGGGGCCTAAAGGAAGGAGGAAGTGGGGAGGAAGGGCCAGTAAGAAAGCTGGCCCAGGATAGAGGGGCTAAGTGGTCACACTGGAAATATCTCTCACAATGGAGACTGAATCTTTGAGGAAAGCAAACATCCACAAAGGTGTTGCAGGCTGCTAACAAGGTACAATCACATGCTGCAAGGTGACGTTCTTTGGGTCAACGACAGACCACATACACAGTACTCCCATGAGGTTATATCACCTAGTGATGCTGTAACTGTAGAGTTTGGGTAAGTACACACGGTGATGTTTGCAGTGTCTGAAATAACCCAGTGATGTATTTCTCAGAACATATCCCCTTTGTTAAGCGAGGAATAGCTGTACTATAAATAGCCTGTAGCCAAGCGTGGTGGTGCACGCTTGTAATCCCAATACTTGGGAGGCTGAGACAGGAGGATTACAGGTTTGAGGACAGTCTCAGCAAGTAGTGAGACTCTCATCAACCTAGCAAGATCCTGTTTCAAAATAAAAATAAAATAGGGCTGGGAGTATAGATTAGAGGTAGAATGCTCCGGGTTTAATCCCCAGTAAAACACACACACACACGCACGCGTGCGCGTGCTATGCCCCACCAATGCTAGTGTTTTTGAAATCACATTTTGAGAGTTGGCCTTGGTGGCGCACTCTTGTAATTCCAGTACTTGGGAGGCTGAGATAGGAGGACCGCAGGTTTGCGGCCAGCCTCAGCTATTTAGTGAGGCCCTCCACAACTTAGTGAGACCCTGTTTCAAAAATAAAGAATAAAAAAATAGGGCTGGGGGTGTAGCTCAGAAGTAGAATTTCCCTGGGTTCAATCCCCAGTACCGCAAAAAAAAAAAAAGAAACCACATTTTGAAAAACACGGAGCTAAATAAAGGACTCATGAATGTTAGATTTTTTCTTTGAAATAATTATAAAAGGAATATATACATAGTGTTAGTAAATTCTAAAATGCAAAAAAAATCACTTAAATCTCACTAGTCTGGTATACTAGTATTAACATTTGTGTGTGTGTGGGGAGGGGGTACTGGGGATGGAACCCAGGGGCCTTCTAACTCCGAGCTACATGCCCAAACTATTTTATTTCTTATTTGGAAACAGTCTCACTAAATTGCTGAGTCTCACTAAGTTGCTGAGGCTGGCTTCGAACCTGTGATCCTCCTGTCTCAGCCTCCCAAATCCTGGGATTATAAATGTGCACTACCATGCTTGGCTTAGTATTACCACTTTGATGCATAGTCTTACACTTTTTTTTTTTTTTGGTACTGGGGATTGAACCCAGAGACACCAAGCTACACCCCAGCTCGATTTTATTTCTTATTTGGAAACAGGGTCTCACTGGGTTGCTGAGAGCCTCACTAAATTGCTGAGGTTGGCTTTGAACTTGTGATCTTCCTGTCTTAGCCTATCATAGAGTCCTGGGATTACAAGCATGCGCCACCACACCCGGTCACGGTTTTCCTCTGTGTGTATGTGCATCCCATGTACACATGGGGCCATACTCTACAATATTCTGTGTGTGTGTGTGTGTGTATGTGTGTGTGTGTGTGTGTGGTACTGGGGATGGAACCCAGAGGCATTCTACCTCTGAGCTACACCCCTAGCCCTATTTTATTTTTTATTTTGAGACAGGGTCTTACTAAGTTGCAGAGGGCCTCACTAAGTTGCTGAGGCTGGCTGCAAACCTGTGATCCTCCTGTCCCAGTCTCCCAAATACTGCTATTACAGGCATGTACCACCACACCTGGCTCTGGCTATATAATATTCTAATCTGGAGTCAGAAGCTCTACCTTGTACCATTATGAGAGCTGAGTATAATATTCTGTAGCTTGCTGTTTGCACTTAACAAGGTGTGTATTGATACACTCTTGCTTTATAATAGATGCAAATGTATAGCCGGGTGTGGTGGCGCATGCTTGTAATCCCAGTACTTGGGAGGCTGAGACTGGAGGATCTGGGTTCGCCGCCAGCCTCAGCTACTTAGTGAGGCCCTCCGCAACTTAGTGAGACCCTGTTTCCAAATAAAGAATAAAAAATAGGGCTGGGGGTATAGTTTGGAGGTAGAATGCCCCTGGGTTCAATCCCCAGTGCCAAATAAATAAATAAATAAATAAATAAATAAATAAATGCAAATGTATGTCATACATATGGCAGATTTTCAGGTGTCAGTGGAGACAGTGTTTAGAGGGACCATTTAGGACTTGATACCTCCTCTTCAACTCACACTCTAGCAAACATCTACTCTCCCCTTGGGTAAGGTCAAAACTTGGGGTTCGTCTCAGGATTCCAGGGTCGGGCATTAAGCTACACTTCACAGCCTCCTGACTGGGCCCGGAAGTGAGTAGTTCCTTACTGGAGCTGCACAGTCTGTATAGATAAATGCTCTTGGGCCTCTGAAAGCAGTTGGGGCCTTTTAGCCTTTGATGCTAATCCCAAGGGTCTTAGGGCCCCAAAGCCGCGGGGAATCTATCTGCAGGGCTGGCAGCTTTGGGTTACACAGTGTCTGTCCAGAGTCCCAGCCCCCATCTTCCAGGCCCATGGGGCCAGCTGGGATGTACGGGGCCAGTTCAAGAATGGAAACCTTAAGCCAAGTGAAACCGGAGTGTGGCCTTTGAACTGCAGAGCGGGCTGCCCAGCTCTCCCCTCCCGTGCCGGCCCTAGCCCAGAGCAGCAATGCAAAGTTCAACTCTATGGCTACTTGCAAGCACATGTGGCAACCATTAGGTGGCCTCTGACCTCCTGCCCTCTGACCTGTGACCCCAGGCCGCCCTCCCTGCCTTTAAGACTGGGCTTGCGTCCTTAGAACCTAAGGAAAAAATGTATGCAGCCTGTTTGGATGAAAAAATGAACTTAAAATACAATGTCTATTAAACTTTAAAAAAAATAATTGGGATAATTGGCTTCAGTCTGAAATAAACACACAACAAGGCAAATCCTTGAACCTCCTGTTTGGGGCTGTAAAGGGGCCCGCGTTTGTATTTCCTTGGTCTTTTTATGACCCAGGGCTGGCCTCTTGCTGCCATTGGCCTGGGGCCCGCACAAAGCCAGGCTAATCACAGAGCAGTTTCGGAAATGAGGGTCCTGAATGGAATTTCCTCAACACGCCCTCCACCGTCTGCAGCCTCCTCGCTGAGCTTCCCCTTCTGGAAGACTCCGGGCCCAGCTCTGGGCCGGGCTGGAGAACAAAGGGTTGTTTCTCTGGCCTGTCCCTGGAGCCCACGGGGCCTGGCCTTAGAAAATTCAATAAAAGCGACTGTTATGCTCCCTTGCCCGCATCGGCGCTGTCAGAAGCAAATAAATCAAGTGCTGCATATTTATGGAGAGTTTACAATGTGTAAATCTCTATGGGGGGAATAAAAAAATGGATATTGTGGATAGGAGCCTTGCCCTCAAAGAGCTTAATGTTTGGTCGGAATGTCACGACTAATCACAGCAAGAGGGAAAAGTTAAATCATGGTTCGTGGCAAAAATCCAAGCAAGCTTTTGACGAATGAAAGTTACAGGCTCTGAGTTCAGCCAAAGTCAAATGTGTGTTCTACTGGCCAAGAAAGGGGATGACAAAACCCCGAGGCGACAACTTGTCTTAAAAGGGGCTGCCGTCCACTCTTTCCTTCCTCTGTACGCACATCCCTCCCTTTTGGAGACGGGGAGTCCATCTCCCCACTCCCTTGAATCTGGGCTAGCCTATGGCTGCCTTGACAATACAGGATGTTGGGAGAGATGTGTGCCTGGGAAGTCTAGGCCTAGCCTTTAAGAGAATAGCAATTTCTCCTTAGTTTTTGTTTGTTTATTTTGTTTTGTTTTGTTTTGGTACTGGGGATTGGACCCTGAGGCGTCTACCGCCAAGCTACACCCCAAGTCCTTTTTATTTTGAGACAGGGTCTCCCTAAGTTGTTGAGGCTGGCCTCAAACCTGTGATCCTCTTATCTCAGCTTTCCAAGTACTGGGATTACAGGCATGTGCCACCGCACCTAGCTTATGGTTGGTAGCTTTTAATCATGAGAAGTAATAAAATAAAAAGAGAGCCAGGCGTGGTGGCTCACGCTTGTAATCCCAGTACTTGAGAGGCTGAGACCGGAGGAGCCAGGTTCGCAGCCAACCTCACCTACTTAGTGAGGCCCTCCACAACTTAGTGAGACCCTGTTTCAAAATAAAAAATAAAAAAACAGGGTTGGGGGTATAGCTCAGAGGTAGAATGTCCCTGGGTTCAATCCCCAGTGCTGCAAACAAACAAATAAATAATAAAATAAAAAGAACTTAAGGAGAGGTTATTTATTTTACTTATTTTCATACTGGGGATTGAACCCAGAGGTGTTCTACCTCTGAGCTATACCTCCAACCTTATTTTTAATTTTAAATTTTATTTATTTGCTGGTACTGGGAATTGAACTCAGAGGCATTCTATCTCTGAGCTACACCCCCAGCCCAATTTTTATTTTTTATTTGGAAACAGGGTCTCACTAGGTTGCCAAGAGTCTCCCTAAGTTGCCAAGGCTAGCTTTGAACCTGTGATCCTTCTGTCTCAGCCTCCCAAGTACTGGGATTATAGGTGTGTACCACAACGCCTGGCTTATTTTTTATTTTGAAACAGGGTCTCATTAAATTGCTGAGGCTAGCCTTGCACTTGCAATCCTCTTGCCTCAGCCTCCCAAATATTGGGATTATACAGGCATGTGCCACCATGCCCGATTTAAGGAGGGGTTTTGTAGAGGGTAGTCTGAAGGAATGGGAGGCTGTAAGCATATGGTCCAGGAAAGACCTAGGGTTGGTCAGAAGTGAAGTGATGGAGGATCGCTGCCTCTGGTGGCATCAGTGGGAACAGAAAGAGACAGATGTTGAGACTTGGAAAAAAAAAACCAAAAAAAAAAAAAACAAGACAAAAAGCCAAAGGGAGGATTCCATGGCAGGCAATACAAAAACATTTAGATATGGCAGACCCAAAGGAGAATGGGTAAAACCACTGGTGCAACTGAGGCAGGGCAGCAGACCTGGGAACAGGAGGGGTTAAAAAAGGCCATCTGTGTCAATTTCTGTGAAGAGGGGGAGGTGAGAGACCTGTGGGCATCAGGAGACCAGGGCCCACCGGCCCACAAGATAACAATTCAAATTCAGGAGTGAAACTGGTCAAAAGATATTGGTTCCCCAAGACCCGATTCTGACCAATCCTAAAGGAGCAAACGGGGAACCTCAGTAAGGTTTAAAAGCCTGCCTCCAAGAGCTTCGGTGGTTACTTTCTTTTGGGAATACCCCCCCCACACACACACACGTGAGGTAGGGGGGAGCTGTTTTTGTCTTCTATCTTTCCTTGACTTAAAATACACTTTTGTTGTTGTTGTTGTACTGGGGATGGAATCCAGGGGCATTCTACCTCCAAGCTATACCCTTAGCCCAATTTTATTCTTTATTTTGAAACAGGGTCTCACTAAGTTGCAGAGGTCCTCACTAAGTTGCTGAGGTTGGCTGCGAACCTGTGAGCCTCCTGTCTCAGCTTCCCAAGTGTGCACCACCATACCTGGCTAAGCTTTCCTATTTCTATACCCTTTGGTAGTCCTTGGGCTTCATTCATTGAAATCCACAGGATAAAAACCCTCTAAGAGGAGACACCCTGTTTCACAATGGGAAAGGCAGGAGAGAGAGCCAGTTTGGAGAGTTTTGTGCATTCAAAAAGGTTTTTTTGTGGAATTGGAACAAAATCAAGGAAAATGAATTTGGTTTTAGACATGCTGAGCTGACAAGGATCGATGGTGTGTAAGTCATGGTCTGGCCCTTAGGCAGTTGTAATCCTGAGTTCTCTGTCACATACATACACAATCACACATACATACACAGATGGACCACCATGTACCACACACAGACAAACCAGAGAGCAAGTAAAAGTAGTACATAATAAATAATAATAAAATAAGCTGGACGTGGTGGCGCATGCCTATAATCTCAGTACTTGGGAGGCTAAGAGAGGATCACAGGTTTGAGGCTAGCCTCAGTAACTTAGTGCAAGCTGGGCATGGTGGCTCATGCTTGTAATCCCAGTACTTGGGAGGCTGAGAAGGGAGGATCTCAGGTTCGCGGCCAGCCTCAGCAACTATAACCTAGTGAGACCTGTTTCAAAATAAAGAATAAAATAGGGCTGGGGATATAGTTCAGAGGTAGAACGCCCCTGGGTTCAATTCCCAGTACCACAAAAAAAAAAAAGAAAAAGAAAAAAGTGTGTGTGGCGGGGGGGGGACGACTAGGGGTGTAGCACAGTGGTAGAGCACCCCCGAGTTCAATCCCTAGTACCATACACAGACACACAAATAATAACAATAAAATGAATAAACTGCCAAAATATGCCGTCCTGAGAATCACTGCTGGGAGTTACCTGGGAGAGACCAGTGACCTGTGGTAGCCAAAGGGGTTAGTGAGGAATCAGAGGAGGACTTTTCCACTGTAGGAAAGAAAGATTACCATAGGCATTACACCTTTTTTGAAAACGTAAATTTTATTTTTATTTTTTGGGGGTACTGGGGATTGAACCCGGGGGCATTCTACCTCTGAGCTACACCACCTGCAGCCCTTTTTATTTTTTTATTTTGAAACAGAGTGTCGCTAAATTGCTGAGAGTCTCCATAACTTTCTGAGGCTGGCGTCAAACCTGTGATCCTCCTGTCTTAGCTTCCCAAGCACTGGGATTATAAACATATGCCACCATGCCCCACTGAAAATGTGACTTATTTATTTATTTATTTATTTATTTATTGTACTAGGGATTGAACCCAGAGGCATTTTACCTCCAAACTAACACCCTAGCCTGATTTTATTTCTTATTTGGAAATAGGGTCTCACTAGGTTGCTGAGAGCCTCACTAAGTTGTTGAGGCTGGCTTTGAACCTGCAATTCTCCTGTCTCAGCCTCCCAAGTATTGGGATTACAAGCATGTGCCATCTTACCTGGCTAAAATGTGATTTGATTTTTTTTTTTTTTGTGGCACTGGGAATTGCCCCAGGGGCATTCTACTTCCTAGCTACACCCCCAGCCTTATTTTATTTCTTATTTGGAAGCAGAGTCTCACTAGGTTGCTGAGAGCCTCACTACTTGCTGAAACTGTCCTCAAACCTGCAATCCTCCTGTCTCAGCCTCCCAAGTACTGGGATTACAAATGTGTACCACCACACCCGGCTTTATTTTTATTTATTTATTTATTTATTTATTTATTTATTTATTTATTTATTTGCAGTACTGGGGGTTGAACCCAGGGGCGTTCTACCTCCGAGCTACACCCCTGGCCCTATTTTTTATCCTTTATTTTGAAACCGAGTCTTACGAAGTTGTGGAGGGCCTCACTAAGTAGCTGAGGCTAGCCGTGAACCCGGATCCTCCAGTCTCAGCCTCCCAAGTACTGGGATTAAAAGCGTGCGCCACCACGTAGGGTCAAGTACCTGGGTGTGGGTGTTTTTAACAGGCCACCCATCGATGCTAACGTGCAGTGTAGGGGGGCCTCCCCTGAACCAGAGGGAGGTGAGTGCCGGATGAAGGCCTCTAGCTCTGGCTCTCCTTCCCCGTGATGGGGAGTAAAGCTGGTGGCCTCCCTTTTGAGAGGGTTTGTGGTTGAGGAGAGGAAGTGGAGATGGGGCAGGAGGGAGAGACAGCGTTAGGCCCGGGCCGGCTTCCTCAGGCCCATGGGGAGTGGCCACCTCAGGCTGGCCCACGCTGGGAGATTAGGGCGATTGAATCCTTCGCTCTCTCCCTTGGCTATTTCTGTGGTGAAGGGGGCTGGGCAGGGCTGTGGGCCGGTTCCCTCAGCAACAGAGCCTGGCCCGGCTCCATTGTGCTGAGGCCCCGCTGGGAAAGGCAGGGGGAAGGAAGGGAGGAGATGGCTTTTCTAGGGCCTTCCCTTCTCAGAGGTGGTGGTGGCTGTGGACACCCAAGCGGCCTGGGCTCCAGAGGGGGAGGGGAGGCCTTTGGGGACCTCAGCCCCTGCCTGGGAGGAGAAAGCCCTAGAGGGGCCTGTGGGCATAAGTGAGTTCATTGTTTACAAGTAGAGAGTGAGGACAAAGCCACCCAGGGCCAGCCGCAGCCTGGGGAGGAGGTATTAGAGAGGACAGGGGCAGCCTTCCCCTTGAATGGAGCTCAGAGGAGACCAGGCCCTGACAGGCCTGCGTGGCCGCTGACCCCAGCCTTCAGCCCCAGGGCTCTTGCTTGGCTATTTCTGACCTCATCAAAACAACTACACAGGCTGGACACAGTGACACATGCCTGTCATCCCAGTACTTGGGAGGCTGAGACAGGAGGATTGCAGGTTCGAAACCAGCCTCAGCTACTTAGTGAGGCCCTCCGCAACTTAGCGAGACCCTGTTTCAAAATAAAGAATAAAAATAGGGCTGGGGGTGTAGTTCAGAGGTAGAACGCCCCTGGGTTCAATCCCCAGTAACACACACACACACACACACACACACACACACACACGATCTGAGCTTCCAAGTCTAAAACACAGTCACTGGCAAGTCACCACTTTTCTGCCCATACCCAAGGAAAAAGACCTTAGAATATTTGACAAACATGATTTAATTAAGTCCCTTAAAAAGAAAACAAATGTCTCCTGGAGGGACACACTGCTGTTTTCTGTAACCCCCATGCCATTTCCTTGGGGACCTTTGGTGCAGCCTGGGAAATGTCATGATAGTCCACATCATACTGAGACTCGGCCACCCATTCACGAGGTGCACTCTGTGTGTGTGTGTGTGTGTGTGTGTGTGTGTGTGTGTGTGTGTGAGAGAGAGAGATACTGGGGATTGAACCTAGGGGCATTCTATCTCTAAGATACACCCCTAGCCCGATTTTATTTTTTATTTTGAAACAGGGTCTCCCTAAGTTGCTGAGAGCCTCCCTAAGTTGCTGAGGCTGGCCTCAAATCTGCAATCCTCCTGTCTCAGTCTCCCGAGTACTAGCATTACAGGCATGCGCCACCAAGCCTGGCTCATGAGGTGCATTTTTATTGCTGAATGCATTATCAACATGAAGCCCAATATCCAGGGTCCAGTAGAACAAAGTATGGAAGCCTAAACATAGCCCCCTCTGAGACCCTCTCTCTATCCCATCCCCAGATTAAAAAAAAAAAATCCCAGTTTCTTTCTATCAGGAAGGAAGTGGACCCCTGGGCCAGCTCCTCTTTTGCAACAGCCGGCACAACTTTCCTCCCCTCAGACTGTTCTAACAGCCCACTAGCACCTGGCTCCCTCGGGCTTCCCCTTCTACTTCGCAGAATAGGATCTGAGGTGAGGATTAAGATCATTTATGGGCCTCATTTATGGGCCGGGCGTGGTGGCGCACACTTGTAATCCCAGTACTTGGGAGGCTGAGACAGGAGGATCTGGGTTTGCAGCCAGCCTCAGCTACTTAGTGAGGCCCTCCGCAACTTAGTGAAACCCTGTTTCAAAAGAATAAAAAATAGGGCTGGGGGTATAGTTTGGAGGTAGAATGCCCCTGGGTTCAATCCCCAGTTCCGCAAAAAAAAAAAATCATTGATGTCTGCTGGGGCTGGGAATGCAGCTCAGGGATAGAGCATGTGATTAGCATATGCATGGCTCTGAGCACTTAGCACGCTGCACAATATGAACACTGTCCTTGACCTTTTTGCTTTGCGAATGTGCCTGTATTATCTTATCTTACCAAGACTCACAATAAGACTGTATTATCAGGACTCACAATAAACTAGTGCGCAAGGACTATTATTATTGTTATTATTACTTTGGTATTGGGGATTAAACAGAAGCGGGGTTTTACCTCTGAGCTATATCCTCAGGCCTATTTTATTATATTACTTATTTTTTGGTACTAGGAATTGAACCTAGGGGCATTCTACCTTTGAGCTACACACCCAGCCCTTTTATTTTTTATTTTGAAACAGAGTTTTGCTAGGATGCTGAGGCTGGTCTTGAACCAGCGATCCTCCCGACTCAGCCTCCCAAATACTGAGATTACAGGTGTGCGCCACTGCTCCCGGCTTACACAGGATTATTAACCTCTGTTTGTAGACAATGAGGTGGAAGCATACGCAGATCCAATAACGTGCCCAGGCTCATCCACAGGCAGACAGTGGGGTCTGGATTTGAACTTAAAGTGCTCATTCTCATCAGAACAACCCACGAGCCCCTTCCAGAGCATCAACCGCCTCACGCACACCGTGACAGCTAGCTTGCTTTCCTTTCTCTTTCTTTCTCCCTTCCTTTTTTTCCTTCCTTCCTTCCTTCCTTCCTTCCTTCCTTCCTTCCTTCCTCCC
>PVJS01052582.1:0-13571 GCA_004027185.1 Glis glis
CCCCTGTACCGCAAAAAAAAAAAAAAAAAAGTACTGTTATCTGCAGTGAACTCTTTTGATAAAACCATTCCTGGAAACTATTAACTCTAGATGTTGTGTTTTTTATTTCATAGCCGACTTTGGCTTTTGTGCTCAGATCACCCCTGAACAGAGCAAGCGCAGCACTATGGTGGGAACGCCTTACTGGATGGCACCAGAGGTGGTCACACGGAAAGCCTATGGCCCTAAAGTCGACATATGGTCTTTGGGTATCATGGCTATTGAGATGGTCGAAGGAGAACCTCCGTACCTCAATGAAAATCCCTTGAGGGTAAGACCAATTAAACACAGGCCCCTAATTGTAAGAAAAATACCTTTCCTTAAATCATGTACTTATAACTTGCTTATGTCAGGTATCAGCTAAGAATTTAGAATAGAAAGTTGATTAAAAACTAATCTCTGCCCTTTCTGTGTGTCCACAAATTGTGTTGCTTCTGAGTTATAGAGCTGAAAATGTTAGCTAAAGAGTTTATAGATTTTTAATAGTAAGATGTATGATTTCTTGTTTTGCATATAATATAGAAAGGTTCTCACCTTTCTTTGTTTTTTCTATTTTTTTTAATTCTTTATTTTTTGAGACAGAGTCTCACTAAAATGCTGAGGGGCTCATTAAGTTGCTGAGGCTGGCCGCGAACATGCGATCCTCCTGACTCTGATCCCCAAGTACTGGTATTACAAGCGTGCGCCACCACGCCTGGCTACGTTCTCAGCATTCTATTCTGTTAAGATATCTTTTACTACACATTCAAATACCCTGGATATTGAAATTAGGTTAACAACTCGGAACCTTGGCCTCCCGGGGTCCAGAGAAGAGGAAAGCATGATTACATCTTTGAGAAAGCTGTATAAATGGTGATGTTCAACCCCACATTCAAAACAGAAGAATAGGCTTTGAACAAGTAAATACTCCTATAGCTGAAATGAAGAGTTTTGACCACCCTCCTCCCTCCCCTTTTAAATTACCACATATGGCCCAACATCATTAGCTATTAAGGAAATAGAAATCAAAACCACAAGATACCACTTCATGCCTAATGATAGACAATAACCAGCACTGGTGAGAATGTGGAAAAGTTGGACTCTTTGGCCAGGTGCATGCCTATAATCCCAGCTGCTCAGGAGGCTGAAGCAGGAGCATTGCCATTTCAAGGCAACCTTGGCAACTTAGTGAGACCCTGTCTCAAAATAACATAAAAAGGGCTGGGGATAAAGCTCAGATAGAGCTTCAATCCCTAGTACTACAAAAATAAAAAGAAATAAAGGAGCCGGGCATGGTGGCGCATGCCTGTAATCCCAGTACTTGAGAAGCCGAGACAGGAGGATGACAGCTTCACAGCCAGCCTAAGCAACTTAGTGCGGTCCTCTCCAACTTAGTGAGACCCTATTTCAAAAATAAAATAGGGCTGGGGGTGTAGCTCAGAGGTAGAATGCCTCTGGGTTCAATCCCCAGTACCACAAAAAAAAAGAGACAGAAAAAGAAAAAAAGAATTGGAACCCTCATATTACTCTGCAAATGTAAAATGGTATAGCTGCTCTGGAAACAATTTGACAGTTTCTCAGAAAAATTAATATTGAGTTACCCATGTGACCTTGAAATCACTGCTAGGTATATCCAAGAGAATTAAAAGCATATATCCAAGGAAAGGCCTAGGGATATAGCTCAGTGGTAGAGCACTTGCCTGGCATTCACAAGGCACTGGGTTCCACCCCCAGCACTGCAAAAAGCAAAACAAAACAAAAAAACAACTAAAGCATATGTTCACATGAAATTTGGACACGAATACTCATAGAAATGTTTATAGTAGCAAAATGTGGAAATAACCCAAATATCTATCATCTGATGAACAATGGAAAATTATTTGGCCATAAAAAGGAAGGAAGTACTGATCCATGTACGACATTGAACCTTGAAAGTATTATACCAGGTAGAAGAAGCCCAGCAACAGGCCATTGGATTTTTGTACTCTCCTGAATGCTTTTTGCCCCATTGCCAAAGACTCCAGTTCAAGTAAGCAGTTAAAATACTTTTACTACTAGCCGGGCGTGGTGGGGCACGCCTGTAATCCCAGTACTTGGGAAGCTGAGACAGGAGGATCACAGGTTCGAGGACAGCCTCAGCAAGTAGTGAGACATTCATCAACCTAGTGAGACCCTGTTTCCCAAATAAGAAATAAAATTGGGCTGAGGGTGTAGCTCAAAGGTAGAATGTCTCTGGGTTCATCCCCAGTACCACAAAAAAAAAAAAACTTTTACTAGAGGTGATTAATTCAGAACAATTTTCAAAACCCTTAGTTTCATTCATTCCTTTAGCCATTATTGATTTTAGTACCTGCCTTGTGTGAATCACTGTTTAAGATACAAGAATTAAGCTGGGTGTGGTGGTGCACACCTGTAATCCCAGTACTTGGGAGGCAAATATGTGGGGGTATAGCTCAGAGGTAAAATGCCCCTTGGTTCAATCCCCATTCTCTCTCTCTCTCTCTCTCTCTCTCTCTCTCACACACACACACACACACACACACACACACACACACACCTTGAAGCAGGAATGTTCCTGGTGTATTCAGAGATCTTCAAGGATTTTAGCATAGAGGTTACTGAGCAAACAGCAGGTAATAAGGAGGATGAGTGAAGAAGTAAGGCTCATGTGTCAGAACCTGAAGGGGAAGGAACATATTCAAAAACAAGCAGGTTCTCTTGGGATGCATCCACAGCTGATGGCAGACAAGGCCTGAGAGAAGTTCTTGGCTGACCAGGCAGAGGCCCTTGGAGGTCTGAGACCAGGGGAGCACACAAGGCTGATGAAGGATGCCCCCCCCCCCAGACCATGAAGGAGGGGATTGTCAAGACTGTCCGGGAGGGCCGGGCGTGGTGGTGCACGCTTGTAATCCCTGTACTTGGGAGGTGGAGACCAGAGGATCTGGGTTCTCGGCCAGCCTCAGCTACTTAGTGAGGCCCCCCCGCAACTTCGTGAGACCTGGTTTCAAAATAAAGTATAAAAAATAGGGCCGGGGGTATAGCTCGGAGGTAGAATGCCCCTAGGTTCAATCCCCGGTACCGCAAAAAAAAAAAAAAAATGTCAGGAAGGGAGAGACCAGAAAAGGCTCTACCTCTCATGTTTGTACATAGTGGACTCTGCAAGTGTGTATGTGTGTGTGTGTGTGTGTGTGTGTGTGTGTGTGTGTGTGCGTGTACACATACATACATATACATCAGTCATTCAAATAAAATGAGTTTTAATCTGCCTGGGAAAAACTAAGAATATTTGTAGGAATCCGGAAATGGCTAAAACCTAATAAATACCCAGGTATCCAATCAAAGGAACAGGAAAATGCAGTCCATATGAGGCGAATAATAATCAATTGAAACCAACCCAAAACTGACATAGATAAAAGAATTAGCACACAAAGTTATTAAAGCAATCTTTATCATTGTATTCCATGTGTTAAAAAACTTGGAGACATTTGCAAGTGTATTTTTTAAAGACCCAAATTAAACTTATATATGGAAACTATAATATTTCAGATTGGACTAATGGCAGATTATTATAGCAGTAGAAACTAGCCATAATGATATAGACAGAGTGTGTGCATGTGACTAGGGATTGAACCCAGGGGCGTTCTACCTCTTGAGCTACACCCCCAACCCTATATTTTTATTTTTTAAATTTTCATTTATTTTTGCGTTACTGGGGATTGAACCCAGGGGCATTCTGCCTCTGAGCTACACCCCCAGCCCTATTTTTTATTCTTTATTTTTGAAACAGGGCCTCGCTAAGTTGCGGAGGGCCTCACTAAGTAGCTGAGCCTGGCTGCGAACCTGTGATCCTCCAGTCTCAGCCTCCCAAGTACCTCCCAAGTACTGGGATTACAAGCATGTGCCGCCACACCCGACTATTTGTGTGTGTGTGTGTGTGTGGTACTGGGGATTGAACCCAGAGGCATTCTACCTTCAAGCTACACCCCCCAGCCTGATTTTATTTCTTATTTGGAAACAGTCTCGCTAGGTTGATTTAAGTCTCACTACTTGCTGAGGCTGTCCTCAAACTGTGATCCTCCTGTCTCACCCTCCCAAGTACACGGATTACAGGCTTGTGCCACCATGCCCAGCTCTATGTTTTAATTTTGAAATGGGCTCACTAAGTTACTGAGGGGCCTCCTCAAGTTGCTGAGGCTGGCCTCAAACCTGTGATCCTCTTAACTTAGCCTCCCAAGTACTGGAATTACAAGCATACACCACCACAGGCATCCCAGAAGTGAGCTGTGAGACAACTCTAAATTTTCCAATATATGTGTAATAAGGTTGTTTTGTTTTGTTTTGTTGTGATACTAGGGATTGATGCCAGGGGCATTCTACCTCTGAGCTACACCCCTAACCGTATTTTATTTTTATCTTGAAACAGGGTCTTGCTAATTTGATCAGTGTCTCACTACTTTCTGAGCCTGTCCTCGAACCTGTGATCCTCCTTTCTTAGCCTCCCAGGTACTGGGATTATAGGTATGCACCATGACACCCAGCTTGTAGTAATAAAGTTTTGAAAGAAAAAAGTAAACCCAGAATTCTACAAAAGTCAGCAAATATTTTGAAAAACTAAAGTGAGCCGGGCGTAGTAGTGCACATTTGTAGAGACCGGAGGATCCAGGTTCACGTACAGCCTCAGCTACTTAGTGAGGCCCTCCACAACTTAGTGAGACCCTGTTTCAAAATAAAGAATAAAGCCAGGCGTGGTGGCACACGCTTGTAATTCCAGTACTTGGGAGGCTGAGACTGGAAGATCTGGGTTCACAGCTAGCCTCAGCTACTTAGTGAGGCCCTCCGCAACTCAGTGAGACCCTGTTTCAAAATAAAGAATAAAAAATAGGGCTTGGAGCCGGGCATGGCGGCACACGCTTGTAATCCCAGTACTTGGGAGGCTGAGACCGGAGGATCCAGGTTCGCGGCCAGCCTCAGCTACTTAGTGAGGCCCTCCGCAACTTTGTGAGACTTGGTATCAAAATAAAGAATAAAAAATAGGGCCGGGGGTGTAGCTCGGAGTCAGAATGCCCCTGGGTTCAATCCCCAGTACTGCAAAAATAAAATAAAGAAAAAAAATAGGGCTAGGGGTGTAGCTCAGAGGTAGAATGCCCCTGGGTTTAATCCCCAGTACCACCAAAAAAAAAAAAAAAGCTAAAGTGAAATAAAGACTGCCTCAAGCATAAAAGTTTTTCCTATATAAATACATATATAAGCCGGGCGTGGTGGCGCACGCTTGTAATCCCAGTACTTGGGAGGCAGAGACCAGAGGATCCGGGTTCACGGCCAGCCTCAGCAACTTAGTGAGGCCCTCCGCAACTTCCTGAGACCTGGTTTCAAAGTAAAATATAAAAAAAATAGGGCCGGGGGTGTAGCGCGGAGGTAGAACGCCACTGGGTTCAATGCCCGGTACCACAAAAACAAATTTTTAAACAAATTTAAAAAATAAATATATATATATCTCAGTACTTGGGAGGCTGAAACAGGAGGATAGCAGGTTTGAGGACAGCCTCAAACAATATCAACCTAGCGAGACTGTTTCCAAATAAATAAAATCAGGCTGGGGGTATAGCTCGAAAGTAGAATGCCTCTGGGTTCAATCCCCAATACCATAATCAATCAATCAATAAGTAAAATGAACATTTAAATTAAAAAGAAGTTGAGAGCCGGGCATGGTGGTGCACGCTTGTAATCCCAGTACTTGGGAGGCGGAGACCGGAGGATCCAGGTTCGCCGCCAGCCTCAGCTACTTAGTGAGGCCCTCCGCGACTTCGTGAGACCCGGTTTCAAAATAAAGGATAAAAAATAGGGCTGGGAGTGTAGCTCAGAGGTAGAAAGCCCCTGAGTTCAATCCCCGATACCGCAAAAAAAAAAAAAAAAAAGAAGAAGAAGAAGTTGAGCCAGGCGTGGTGGCAAACGCCTGTAATCCTGGTTTTTGGGAGGCTGAGACAGAAGGATTGCTGACTTGATGCCAGCCTCAGCAACTTGGCAAGACCCTGTTTTAAAATTTAAAAAAGGAGCCAGGCATGGTGGCACACACTTGTAATCCCAGTACTTGGGAGGCTAAAACAGGAGAATCGAAGGGTCAAGACCAGCCTCAGCAACTTGGCAAGACCCTTTTTCATAATAAAAAATAAAATTGGAGGCCAGGCGTGGTGGCACACGCTTGTAATCCCAGTACTTGGAAGGCGGAGACTGGAGAATCCGCGTTCGAGGCCAGCCTCAGCTACTTAGTGAGGCCCTCCACAACCTCGTGAGACCCGGTTTCAAAATAAAGTATAAAAAATAGGAGCCAGGCGTGGTGGCACACGCTTGTAATCCCAGTACTTTGGGAGGCGGAGACCAGAGGATCCGGGTTCATGGCCAGCCTCAGCTCTCTCTCTCTCTCTCTCTCTCTCCCTGTCTCTCTCTCTCTACTTAGTGAGGCCCTCTGCAACTTCATGAGACCCGGTTTCAAAATAAAGTATAAAAAAATAGGGCCGGGGGTGTAGCGTGGAGGTAGAATGCCCCTGGGTTCAATCCCCGGTACCGCAAAAAAAAAAATAGGGCCGGGGGTGTAGCTCGGAGGTAGAACGCCCCTGGGTTCAATCCCCGGTACCGCAAAAAAGAAATAATAAAAATAAAAATAAAAATAAAAATAAAAATAAAAATAATAAAATAAAATAAAATAAAATAATAAATAAAATAAAATAAATAAAATAAAATAAAATAAAATAAATAAATAAATAAAATAAAATAAAATAAATAAAATAAAATAAAATAATAAAATAAAATAAATAAAATAAAATAAAATAAAATAAGCCGGGCGTGGTGGCGCACGCTTGTAATCCCAGTACTTTGGGAGGCAGAGACCGGAGGATCCGGGTTCGCGGCCAGCCTCAGCTCTGTCTCTCTCTCTCTCTCTCTCTCTCTCTCTCTCTCTCTCTCCTTAGTGAGGCCCTCCGCAACTTCGTGAGACCCGGTTTCAAAATAAAGCATAAAAAATAGGGCCGGGGGCGTAACGCGGAGGTAGAACACCCCTGCGTTCAATCCCCGGTACCGCAAAAAAAAATAAATAAATAAATAAAAAATAAAATAAAATAAAATAAAATTGGGCTGTGGGTATAGCTTGGAGGTAGACTGCCCCTGTGTTCACTCCCCAGTACCCAAAAAAAGTCGTTATCAAGGGAGGTATCTCAAAGGGGGCACAGGAGCCAACTGAAAGAGCTCCTAATTGTCAAAACTGGAACAGTTTGCAACAAAATAAAATGGAAGGAAATTACAATCTGAGGTATAAAATAAATATCTAAGCCGGGCGTGGTGGTGCGCGCTTGTAATCCCAGTACTTTGGGAGGCGGAGACCGGAGGATCCGGATTCACGGCCAGCCTCAGCTGTCTTTCTCTCTCTCTCCCTATCTCTCTCTCTCTCTCTCTCTCTCTCTCTCTCTCTCTCTCTCTCTCTACTTAGTGAGGCCCTCTGCAACTTCGTGAGATCCGGTTTCAAACTAAAGTATATAAAATAGGGCCGGGGGTGTAGCACGGAGGTAGAACGCCCCTGGGTTCAATCCCCGGTACCACAAAAAATAAAATAAAATAAATATCTATTAATTCAGTTGGATGTGGTGGCACACACCTGTAATCCCAGTACTTAAGAGGCTGAGACAGGAGGATCGTAGGTTCGAGGCCAGTCTAAGCAACTTAGTGAGGCCCTGTTTCAAACTAAAAAAATAAAATAGGGCTGGGGGTGTGGCACAGAGGTAGGACACCCCTGGGTTCCATCCCCGGCATTGAAAAAAAAGAAGATCTGAGTCCCTGATATAAATATCAGATTGAATAAATAAATTGGGTAGAAGAGACAAATCACCTATACAGAAAATTTTCAAATAATTTTTGAGTTGCTGCACCCTGCAGGAAGTAGAGCATAACTTCTTAAGTATAGGCTGCACATAGTGACTTTCAGAGAGTGATTCACTGGAGGGGTAGAGAAACTTTACAGTGGAAAAACTTGAGAAGCCCTCTGCTAGGTGATATGGTTAACATCTACAATCATAAATCAGCCGGGCGTGGTGGCGCACGCTTGTAATCCCAGTACTTGGGAGGCGGAGACTGGAGGATCCGGGTTTGCAGCCAGCCTCAGCTACGTAGGCCCTCCGCAACTTCATGAGACCCAGTTTCAAAATAAAGTATAAAAAATAGGGCCGGGGGTGTAGCTTGGAGATAAAACGCCCCTGAGTTCAATCCCCGGTACCGCAAAAAAAAAAAAAAAAAAAAAAAAAAATCATGAATCATGCTGCTAGTGTTTATTTTCAATGCAATGCAGCGAAAACGGCACCAGGTTTTTCTTCTTCTTTTTTTTGAAGGAAAAAATGTATTGATACAGGTTATGAGAGTTGGGAGCTGGTGATGGTGGGCATGGTGGTACTTAGCAGTGATACTTTTATGGACTTCCATTTTAATCCCTTCTGATAGATGTGTAGAGGCTTCAGTCTTGGGATCTTAGCTTGAAATTAATTGCTATCTCAGAATGATTTCTTCCTTCCCTCCCCTTTTCTTCCTTCCCTCCCTCCCTCCCTTCCTTCCTTTCTTTCTTTCTTCCATAGGGCTGGAGATTGAACCCAGGACTCTGCCCCTGAGCTTCACCCCCAGCCCTATTATTTTTGGTTTTGATTTTGAAACAGGGTCTTGCTGAGTTACCACACACTGGCCTTGAACCTGCAATCCTCCTGTCTCAGCCTCCCAAGTACTGGGATTGAAATTATTTCTTAGAATGGAATTAATTCAGGAGAAAATCTGTATAACCTTAGGTTTATTTTATTTATTTTTATAGTGAAAGAACACTAGATAGATAGATAGATAGATAGATAGATTTCTTTTTTTTTTTCCTTTGGCGGTAATGGTTTTTAGATACAATACCAAAGTTTTACTGATTATACAGGTTTTAGGCAGATTCTCATCTGCAACTGGGGAAAAATAAATGGGCAAAAGACCTTAATAGACAGCTCATCAATGAAGATACACAATGGCAAATAAGCATATGAAAAGGTTCTACATGCATATAGCTAGGGAATTGCTAAATTAAAATAACAATGAGATAACATTATATACCTACTAGAATGGATAAAGTCCAAAAAACTGGTAATAAAAAATACTGGGTGAAGATGTAGACTAATAGGAACCCATCACTGCTGGTGGGAATGTGCCACTCTGGAATATAATTTAGCAGTTTCCCACAAAACTAAGCATAATCGTACCATATGATCCAGCATTTGTTTTGTTTTCCTAGGTATTTACTCAAATGAGTTGAAATATGTCCATACAAAAACCTATACACGAATATTGATGGTATCTTTATTTTTTTTTTTTATTCAGTACTAGGGATTGAACCCAGGGGCATTCTACCTCTGAGCTACACCCCCAGCCCTATTTCTTATTCTTTATTTTGAAACAGGGTCTCACTAAGTTACGGAGGGCCTCACTAAGTAGCTGAGGCTAGCTGCGAACCCAGATCCTCTGGTGTCAGCCTCCCAAGTACTGGGATTAGAAGTGTGTGCCACCATGCCCAGCTTGGTATCTTTATTTATAATTGGCAAAAACTAGAACCAAGATGTCTTTCAAAAATGGAATATAAGGGTTATGGGTAGCTCAGTAGTAGAGTAGTTGCCTAGTATGCTAAGGCCCTGGCTTTGATCCCCAGCACCAAAAAACAAAAGAAGAAAATCAAATACATAGACAGTGGCACATCTATATAATGGAGTATTGTTCATCAGTAAGAAATATCTGAGATATCACATTGCAAAAAGAGATGGAAAATTTTTATTTTATTTTATTTTTTATTTTTATTTCTTTTTGCGGTACCTGGGATTGAATGCAGGGGCATTCTACCTCCATGCTACACCCCCGGCCCTATTTTTTATACTTTATTTTGAAACTGGCTCTCACAAAGTTGCGGAGGGCCTCACTAAGGAGAGAGGGGGGAGGAGAGAGAAAAAGAGCTGAGGTTGGCCGCGAACCTGGATCCTCTGGTCTCCGCCTCCCAAAGTACTAGGATTACAAGCGTGCGCCACCACGCCCGGCTTATTTTATTTTTATAGTGAAAGAACACTAGATGATTGATGATAGATAGATAGATAGATAGATATATAGATAGATGATAGGTTTCTCTTTTTTTTTTTTTTCTTTGGCTGTACTGGGGATTGAACCCAAGGGCATTCTACCTCTGAGCTACACCTCTAGCCCTATTTTTTACTCTTTATTTTGAAACAAGGTCTCACTAAGCTGAGAAGGGCCTAAGTAGCTGAGGCTGGCCATAAACCTGCAATCCTCCTGTCTCAGCCTCCCAAGTACTGGGATTACAAGCGTGTGCCACCATGTCTGGTTCACAAAATATATTACATGTGTATGGCATGGGAATACGAGACTCTGAAAGACCTTTAAATGCATATTGCTTAGTGAAAGAATTCAGTCTAAAAAGTGATTCCAACTATAGAACAGGCTGTAAGTGTTGCTCAGTGGTAGAGTGTTTGCCTTGCATTGAGACCCTGCACTCCATCCCCAGGACCAAAAAAAAAATTTTAAATAAATTTAGTCCAGACATGCATGGTGTTGCACACTTGTATTCCCAGTATTTGACAGGAGATCACAGGTTCAAGACCAGCCTCAGCAACTTTTTTTTTTTTTTTTGGGCGGTACTGGGGATTGAACTCAGGGGCATTCTACCTCTGAGCTACCCCCCCCCCAGCCCTATTTTTTATTCTTTATTTAGAAATGGTCTCACTAAGTTGAGGTAGCTGAGACTGGCCACGAACCTGGGATCCTCCTGTCTCAGCCTCCCAAGTACTGGGATTACAAGCATGCACCACCATGCCCGGCTCAGTCTTAGCAACTTAACAAGATTCTCACCAACCTAGGGAGGCTATTTCTTGTGTGTGTGTGTGTGTGTGTGAGAGAGAGAGAGAGAGAGAGACTGGGGATTGAACCCAGGGGCATGCTACCACCGAGCAATACTTCCGGCTCTATTTTATTATTGTATTTTAAAACAGGGTCTCACTGGTTTGATGAGAGTCTTACTACTTGCTGAGGCCGTCCTTGAACCTGCGATCCTCCTGTCTCAGCCTCCCAAATACTGGAATTACATGCATGTGCTCTGTTTCAAAAAATAAAAATAGCTGGGCGTGGTGGCGCACCCTTGTAATCCCAGTACTTGGGAGGCGGAGACCAGAGGATCCGGGTTTGTGGCCAGCCTCAGCTACTTAGTGAGCCCCTCCGCAACTTCGCGAGACCCTGTTTCAAAATAAAGTATAAAAAATAGGGCCGGGGGTGTAGCTCAGAGGTAGAACCTCCCTGGGTTCAATCCCCGGTACCGCAAAAAATAGATAAATAAATAAAAATAAAAATATTGGAGCCGGGCGTGGTGGCGCACGCTTGTAATCCCAGTTCTTTGGGAGGCGGAGACGGGAGGATCCGGGTTCGCGGCCAACCTCAGCGTGCATGAGCGCACGCGCGCGCGAGATCTCTGTCTCTCTCTTCTCTCTCTTTCTCTCTCTCTACCTAGTGAGGCCCTCCGCAACTTCTTGAGACCCGGTTTCAAAAATAAAGCATAAAAAAATAGGGCCGGGGGCGTAGCGCGGAGGTAGAATGCCCCTGCGTTCAATTCCCGGCACCACCAAAAAAAAAAAAAAATATTGGGAAGCTGAACAGCTTTGCGGCCAGCTTCAACAACTTAGCAAGACTCTCTGCAACTTAGTGAGACCCTGTTTCAAACTAAAAAATAAAATAGGGCTTGGGATGTGGCTCAGAGGTAGAATGCCCCTGGGTTCAATCCTCAGTGCCACACACACCAAAACAAAAAAGAAACAAAAAAAGAAGGACTGGTGGTATAGCTTGGAGGAAAAATGCCTCCTGGTTTCTATCTCCAGAAATGAATGAATGAATGAATGAATGACATTTAAAATAAAGTTAGTATATCTCAACTATAGACAGTAAAAAAAAACCAATGATTTTTCTGTATGATTTTGTGTGTGTGTGTGTGTGTGTGTGGTATTGAGGATTGGACCTAGGAGCATTCTACACTCCAGCCCTATTTTTCAGTTTTATTTTGAAAATGGGTCTTGCTAGGTTGATGAGTCTCACTACTTGCTGAGACTCTCCTCGAACCTGCGATCCTCCTGTCTTAGCCTCCCAAGTACTGGGGTTACAGGTGTGTGCCACCATGCCCAGCCTGTATGATGTTATAATGGTAGATACATGATAATATTCATTTGCCACAACCCATATAACTATATAGTACAATACAAAGAGTGAACCGTAATGTCAACTGTGGACTTTAGATTTAATAGAAGCATATCAATATTTGTTCATTTGTGATAGTGCTTGCCTAGCATGAGCAGGTTCTGGGGTTCAGTCCCCAGCATCACACAGGCACACACACACCCAAATATATACATGTATATATAATTTATAACAAGCAGACTGTACTATAATGCAAGATATTAATAAGAAGGAAATGTGGGGTTATATGGGAATCCTACTAACTTCCTAATTTTAAACCTAAAATTTGTAATTAAAAATAATTTTATTTCTAGAAATTTAAAGATAATCAGAAAATTAAAGAATACAAGGATTTTCTAAAGGGGATTGATTAAATTATGAAACATCCATATCAAAAGGCACAGTTTAGCCAGGTGTGGTGGCTCATGCTGTAATCCCAGTACTTGAGGCTGAGGCAGGAGGATCATAGGTTCAAGGACAGCCTTAGCAAGTAAAATAAAATAAAAATAAAATAAAAATAAAATAGGGCTGGGGGTGTAGCTCAGAGGCAGAATGCCCCTGGGTTCAATCCCCAGTATCACTAACAAAAAAAAAAAGCAGTTCAATTTAGCCGTTAAAGTAATTTTGTAAAGCTAATCAGTAATTAGTAATGATGAGGCTGAAATAGAGCTAGTTGAAAGAAAAAGTTTCGCTGGGTCGTGGTGGCCCACACTTGTATTCCCAGTACTTGGGAGGCGGAGACCCGAGGATCCAGGTTCCTGGCCAGTAGGCGGAGACCGGAGGATCTGGGTTCATAGCCAGCCTCAGCTACTTGGTGAGGACCTCTGCAACTTCGTGAGACCCGGTTTCAAAATAAATGATAAAAAATAGGGCTGGGGGTGTAGAATGCCCCTGGGTTCAATCCCCGGTACCACACACACAAAAAAAGTTTGAGATTTTTTTTTTCAGTACCGCAGATGGAACCCAGGGGCATTCTACCTCTGAGCTACACCCCAGCCCTATTTTTTATTCTTTATTTTGAAACAGGGTCTCACTAAGTTGCGGAGGGCCTAACTAAGTAGCTTAGGCTGGCTGCGAACCCAGATCCTCCTGTCTCAGCCTCCCAAATACTGGGATTACAAGCATGTGCCACCACGCCGGCCGGGCTAAGCTTGAGAATTTTTAATGGTAATATATGTCGATGGTGGGGTTGTAGTAATTTTTCTTTTCCTTTTTTTTTTTTTTCTTTTTTTGCGGTACTAGGGATTGAACCCAGGGACATTCTACCTCTGAGC
>PVJS01052583.1:0-13570 GCA_004027185.1 Glis glis
CACACTTGTAATCCCAGAACTTTGGGAGGCAGAGACCGGAGGATCCGGGTTCGCGGCCAGCCTCAGCTATCTCTCTCTCTCTCTCTCTCTCTCTACCTAGTGAAGCCCTCCGCAACTTCGTGAGACCCGGTTTCAAAATAAAGTATAAAAAGTAGGGCCGGGGGTGTAGCGTGGAGGTAGAACGCCCCTGGGTTCAATCCCTGGTACCGCAAAAAAAAAAAAAAAACAAACAGTTTTTTTGTTCTCCAACTTAGTGAGACTCTCATCAACCTAGAGAGACCCTGTTTCAAAACAAAAAATAAAAAGGGCTGGAGGTATAGCTTGGAAGCAGAATATTCCTGGGTTCAATCTCTCCAGTACCACAAACAACAACAAAACCCAAAAAACAAATTGTTCTCCATAGAGGCCATACTAATATATTTTCTCACACCATAGGAGAGCAATTGTTTTCCCATATCACCCTAGCATATTACAGAAGTTTCTGATAGGTTAAAAACAACGTGTTATTGGTTTTAAATTGCATTTCTTTAATTACACATGAAGATGAGTATATTTTCCTGTTTATACAAATGTCTATGTCTTTGTGAACAACTGTGTTTCATGTCTTGCCGCCTTTTCCTTTCCTCGGTCCTCCTTCCCTCCCCCTCCTTCCTATCTCTCTACTTTCTTCCTTCTTTGGTTATGTCTGCATCTCTGTCACTTTCTTTTCTAAGGACTTAGTAATTAGCCCTTTTTCTACTATATCTGCTGCAAATATTTTCTTTCTGAGTTTGTCTTTGCTTCTGGGCTTTGTTTATGGTAACTTTCCATGCAGAAATGCTTAATTTATGTAGTAAGGTGTATTCATTCTTTTTCTTTTGGCTTTCATCTCATACTTAGCAGCATCTCCCTTACTTTGAGATTATAAAGAAGAGTATCCTTTCATGTTTTTTTCTAATACTTTTATGGCTTTGCTTTATATCTTTAAATCTTTGAGCTATCTGGATTTTATTTTGAATAGAGTGAAATGAAAATCCGAATTTAATTTTTTTTTCCATATGACCAGCCAAGGGTCTCAATACCATTTTTTTTTTTTTTTTTGCAGTACTGGGGATTGAAACCAGGGCCATTCTACCTCCAAGCTATACCTCCAGCCCTATTTTTTATTCTTCATTTTGAAACAGGGTCTCCTAAGTTGCAGAGGGCCTCACTAAGTAACTGAGACTGGCTGCGAACCTGTGATCCTCCTGTCTCAGCCTCTCAAGTACTGGGATTACAAGTGTGCACCACCACGCCCAGCTTCTAATACCACTTTTTCCCCTTCTAAATTGGAACTATTACAGTGGGGCATGATGGTGCATGCCTGTAATCCCAGTACTTGGGAGGCTCAGACAAGAGGATTTCAGGTTTGAGGCAGGCCTCAGCAACTGAGCAAGATCCTGTGTCAAAATAAAAAATAAAAATAGGGTTGGGGTGTGGCTCAGAGATAGAATACCCCAGGTACAATCTCCAGTACTACAAAAACAAAACAAAAAAGAAATAAATTGGAACTCTTACCTTTTTTAATATTAAATATTCACATTTAGTACTATTTCTGGTCTCAATTGGTTTTCATTTCTCTCTATCTGATCATGCACCAATACCAAAGTTTTCATAATGTGTTAGCATATGCTTTTATTTATTTATTTTTTGTGGTACTGGGGATTGAACCCAGAACATTCTGCCGCCGAGCTATATCACCAGACCGATTTTATTTTTTATTTGGAAACAGGGTGTCACTAAGTTGCAGAGGGCCTCAATAAGTTGCTGAGGCTGGCTGCAAACCTGTGATCCTCCTGTCTCAGCCTCCCAAGTACTGGGATTACAGGTGTGCACTACCACGCCTGGCTTTAGAATATGCTTTTTAATTCAAACTTTATTTTTATGTATCTATCAACATCTCTCTTACCAAGTATGATTTTATTCCTGATCCTTCAGGTATAATAATAAAGGCACAAGGTATTAGCAGTCACCATTTTTATAGTCGTATTTGTACTATTTGGGGAACCCCCAAACTCAAGCCATTATGCTCAGTTTTAAATATTTTTCAAACTCCAAACATTATCTTAACACCCAGTTATCCTGATCTATATCATCTCATGTCTCATGTCAAGAGCTTGAAGCACAAGTCGGTTTGCTGGCCCCGATGAGGATGGGGGCGCTGTGACAGGAAGGTCCCCTGCCCAGGGGTGGAGGGGACATGCCCTCCAGGGCAGCGGCAGCTGTGAAGCACTGGTGGCCACTTGGCCCTGGGAGAGGTTTCGTGCCTCAGGATCTGGCCAGCAGTTATGAGGACCACAGAAACAAAATGATCAGGTAACACAAAAGATTGTTTGATTGTATCAGAAGAAAAATCCGAGACCTGACAAACAGGATCCTGCATGTAATTCAAACTCAACAGTGCAAGGAGTACTGGGCCCTCAGGCGAGTCCCAGGCTTAATTGAAAGCTTCCACAGCAAGGAAAGGCAAGGCTAGATACCTTTAAGGAAGGCTACTCAAAACCACAAGAGCATGCCATTAATCTTCCTCCTACTCTTTCCAAAAGATACCTACTCAGAAACACTTCCTGCTGGTTCCAAGAGTTTATAGATCAGGATCGTGTGTGGAGCCCATAGGAAGTCCGGGAGTGAGTAGGATAATCTTGGAGGCTTTGAAGCAAGTCCAGTTCCCCTTCAACCACCCTTTTTTTCTGTAGGAGACAGCTCCTGACTTGCCACCAAGCTAACAAGTTTCTTGTAGCAAGGAGGTGTCCCGCCTGGGGTCATACTTGAGTATATTAACGTCACCTGGATTCCAGTTCTTCCACCAAGCTGTATCGCCATGGGCAGATACTCGATTTCTCTAAATGCCAGTTTCCTTTCTGGTAAATGGGTTTTAGAAAACCCATAGGTTTAAGCTGAGCATGGTGGCCTGTAATCCCAATTTCTTGGGAGGCTGAGGCAGGAAGATCACTTGAGCACATGAGTTTGAGATCAGCTTGGGCACCATAGTCAGGTCCTGTCTCAAAAATGAAATGAAATAAGAAAACACATAGGTTTATCTCCTAGTGTTATTCTGAGAAAGGACATATCATATACAGTCATCCCTTGGTATCCATGATGGATTGGTTCTCCTGAGGGCACCAAAATCTATGGACACTCAAGTTCCTTCTATACAAAGACATAGTATTTACATACAACCTATACATGTCTTTCCATATATTTTAAGTTATCTCTAGGTCATTTAGTATAACTAAAACAACATAAACGGTATATAAATAGTTGTTATACTGTATTCTTTAGGGAGTGATGACAAGAAAATTAAATACAGCCAATTTTTTTTTTTTTGCACTGAGGATGGAACTTAGGGGTGTTAACCCCCAGCCCTATTTTATTTTGAAACAGGTTCTCACTAAGTTGCTGAGGGTCTTGCTAAGTTTCTGAGACTGGCCTAGAACCTGCGATCCTCCTGTCTGAGCCTCTCAAGTACTGGGATTACAGGCGTGTACCACCCCAACTGGCTATAGATTCAGTTTTCCCCCAAATCTATACAACGAACGGTCCAACTGTACTTTAAACAAAACTAGCACATAGTAAATTCTCAATAAATGTTAGGGGATGTTATTGTATTATTATCATCAGTACTATAACCATTTTGTTTGAAAAGTAGGATTTCATGGGTTTTCTTTCCCTTGCTCTGTAGGGCTATCTTTTCCCGGTCCTTGGAATGAAATGTAAGGTAGCCCAAGGACTAATCCAGTCATTCTCAGGTACTACAAAGTTCTCTGTCATATGTTGTCACAAAACCATCACATTTCAGTATTTCAAATGTGTTTCTGTGTAAAATTCTAAGCTTGAAGTTCATTTCCCCTTTCTATGATGTCAGCCCTTACTGAGTATAAATCCACAAAGGGAAGAGGGTTGGGTTCTGGTTGCCTTACTCTTTCTTTCCAGCCTATGCTTGTCCACTCCTGTGCCCTGCTTCCCCACCTCCCACTGGCAACAGACCCCGGGTGATCTGCCTTGACTGGCACTGGTGCTGGAGTCCTCTGGAGTGGACAGATGTTCATTGTTGACTCTTCCATGGGATGTTTCATTTGGTTCCTTGGAAACCCCCACCTGGGGACACACTAGCAGCTTCCTGACATAGGCATGGGTCAGTTTTCACCTGGGGCTGGTTACTTACAAGCTCCAATGACATCCCATCCCCAGTTTCTGCTTAAGGTCCCATGTCCCTGTCTTCAGGCTACCCCATCCACACGGCCATCCTGCTCATAGAAACCACACACTTCTGCCCTGCCATCCCAGGGGTCAGCCAGCTCCCATGAAGACCGCTCTCTCTGCTCTACTCACAGGGTGAAAGTCTCAATGTCTTAGATATTTTGGAACCAGATGGCATACATTGGATGCTAGGTCCTCGAGACCCTAAACTCCAGGAGACACAGACCAAGCTCTCTCGGTATCTCCTTCATGCACCTCTCACGAGGTTTGGGGTCACAAAAATACTCCTGTCCCCTTTCCATTTACCATGCCCTTTTCTAGAGATACCTTCCCTCCTACTTCTTTAACTTGAGGGTCAAAACCGGTTCTTAACCTCCGTCTTTGCAGAGAATAAGGCTGCAAGAATGCGGTTGGTTCTGGGTTTAAGACAAAACTTTTAAAATCATATTAATAAAGATTTCACATCGTGCTAGTTTAGAAATAAGAAAAATAGTGAATTTCATCACTCATCTTTTTAATATCACTCAAGATAATTATGTAGTCTCTCTTCTAAGTCTTATAGATGCTGAATGATATTAATATGCTTAACAATATCAAACCATCTTTGCATTTCTGGAATAAATTTTACTTGGATTTGATACATGATTCCTTTAATATACTGTCATATTTAATTTGCCAGTATTATATTTATGATCTGGGATGTGGATTCATTTGAAAGATTATAATGCATATTAGAAAGATTTTGAAATAAAAATATTATAAAGAAGACTTTTTTGTTGGCTAAACCTCAGTTGGTAAGAACATACTATCAATCAAAACACATCTTTTAAGCATTCTGGTAGACAACCCAGAATCAGACCTTTAGAAAACAGAGCTGATAGGAGCAGCTCATCAAAGCTACTCATCTTACCAATTGGGAAGGCAGTTGCTGAGAAATGTTGCGACTTGTGCTAAATTATGCTACTTAAGAGTGGCAGGCCTTGGTTAATACAAGCTAGCTGTTGGGACTCGAAGAGAAAATGAAGGAAAGACTGTCATCTCATTTCCAAGGGCACACCACCTCGATTCTATGGTAGAGTGAAAAGAAACCAAAAGTTTCCCCAAAGAATGATGCAAACATTTCAATAAATTACAAACATTATTGGCACATTCAAGGAATTAAAGACATCAGTGGACTAGATTTTCCCATGTCTTTCAGTTAACTGCCTCACTCTCTAGATGCGTAGAGCAAAAACTGCTTCAGAGTTTCAACTCCTTGGGTATTCCTCCCCAAGACACCCCAGGGGCAGGCCTTTCTGTCAAGGGTGGACTAAATGCATTCTGAATGGGGATGAAAGAAATGTAGAACAAAAGCAAGAGGCTTTGAGGACATCTATTTCAGAAAGTCACCAAATTCGAAACTTCTTGGGAACTCCACTAACATACATAGAAGACCCCGTGGAGCAGGGGCTTCTCTGACTTGCTGTTTGCGCAGCTTCCTCCTGCAGAGCTTTCAGTGTCTCTGTCAGGGTCCTGTGAATCCTGACCTGCTTTGTGATGAGCCCATCTTCCCACCCTTCCCCTCTCCGCAACATGACAATGCTGGCGGCCCGGCACTATCTGGCTTCACGTGGGGCACAGGGTGACTGTTGAGGGCTGTGACGACGGGACTGAGCCATCTGCCCCTTTGAACAAGTCAGTGAGAACCTCAGCCCAGCTGGTTATTTGGTGTCACACAGCAAAACAATCAGATAGATGACAGATTTTTTCCCCTCCCAGCCACTATGTCGACACTGCTGAGATCCTAATCTGGGTACATTTTATTGAAAGCTTCCTATTAAGAGCACTTTAAAAACCAACCATTTTAGCTCTCCCTCGAGCACTATAGCCTGAACCCTCGTGTGCAGGGTGTAATCTCCAAACTGGAGTGGGGTAGAGGCGGGTGGGCACTGCCTCCTGACCTCTGGTACCACTGCCCTCAGGAACAGAGATGGCTCAGAACTTGAAGGACTTAGTGGCATGTCTGCCCGCTGGGCCCAGGGCATGGGTCAGCGCTGAAGCTGCTGCCGGGGCCCTGTGCTGTGGCCTGCGGTATCTGTGAAGCCATGCTCACCATGGAAGGCGGGCACAGAGCCATCTTCTCTAATTGGCTCAGTGGCATGCATCACGACGTCATCCTGGCTGAGGGCCTTGACTTCAGGATCCCCCGTTATGGTTCCGGTACCCCATTATCTATGACATTCAGGCCAGACCTCGAAAAGTCTCCTCCCCAACAGGCTCCAAAGATGGTGAACATTTCCCTGCGCGGGCTGGCCCCAATGCCCAGGAGCTCCCCAGTGTTAGGATGAAACCCTGTGCTACTTAATCTCTCCTGGGCAGTTGCCCTTGAAGATTTTTCCCCATTCTGTTACAGATGCTGTTCTGTGCTAAACATTACACCCTCCCATTTCATGCTGTACTGTGCTAAAGATTATTCCCTACTGCTTCAAGTGTGAGAAGTCCAGGTCCCTCCCGTTTGGACCCAGAGAAGCCGGCTCCCTCAGCTCTGTGACGCACTGAAGAGCACTCCCTTCCATCAGACCCTGAGAAGCTGGCACCCTCCCGCTTCAGGCTGTGCTAAAAATTCACAAACTTGCAGATCTTTTGTATGGCTGGCACCCTCCTCCCCAATAAATAACACTTTTGCCCTGTCTTTCGGTGCTGTCACCACTCTTGGTATCAGCCCTCCTACTTGCAGGTGTTGTAATTAAACTTTGCCCCCTGACCCCCATTCTTGCCCAGCCTGGTTCCTGTCAGCCTTCAACCTAACACCCAAAAGGTACCAGCTCCTAGGGCTCGACTATGAGGAGCTGGTGCTGCTGTCCACTGTCAGTGACGTTCTCAAGAGTGTGGTGGCCAAGTTCAAGTCCTCACAGCTGCTCACCCAGCGGGCCCAGGTGCTGATCTGATGGGAGCTGACAGAGAGAGCCAAGTGCTTCAGCCTCCTCCTGGTCGATGTAGCCGTCACGGAGCCGAGCTCTAGCAGAGAGCACACAGCTGCTATAGAAGCCCATCGAGTGGCCAGCAGGACACCCAGTAGGCTGAGTTCTTGGTGAAAAGAGCAAAGCAGCGGCCGAAGACTGTGCAGGCGACGGGGAGGCCGCCGAGGGGCTTGGAGAAGCACTGAGCAAGAACCCGCCCACGTCAAGCTCTGCAAGATCCGAGATGATCGCCAGTCACAGAATCAGAGCTATCTCAGGGCGGACACCTTGTGCTCAACCTACAGGATGAAAGTTTCACTTGGGGAAGTGACAGCCTCATCAAGGGTAAAGAAACAAGCCTGCTAACCAAGAACTCCACCGTGGAGAGGAAGTGGATGTGTTTCTCCTCCAGCTTTAGAGAAGCCAGCTAGGGGTCCAGCACACGCCATCCCAACCCCAGTATACGTTGTGTTTTTTTTTTTTGTGGTACTGGGGATTGAACCCAGGGGCATTCTACCTCCAAGCTACACCCCCAGCCCTATTTTTTATTCTTTATTTTGAAACAGGGTCTCACTTAGTTGCAGAGGGCCTCACTAAGTAGCTGAGGCTGGCCGCGAACCGGGATCCTCCTGTCTCAGCTTCCCAAGTACTGGGATTACAAGCATGTGCCACCATGCCCGGCTTCAACCCCACTATATGTGATGGTTCCCTGTGCACCCGTCCTCTTGAGCCCTTTTGGAGTAAGGCGACTGAAGACCCACCCTCTTTGGGGGATGACTTTCCTCCTCCCGGTGCTGGTGGGGGGGGGTGAGACAGTGTGTGATTTCCCAATGATTCCCACAGTGTCTCTCTCTCCCTCAAAGTGGGAGGAGATCACTGCCATCCCAGGAATTCTCAATAAATTTTTATTACTTCAGCTAAAAAAATTATTTTTCTATTTACTATTTGAATCCTGAAATACCTTGTGGAGAAGATAGAGCAACTAACATTATCATAATTCAGTAAAAGGGGAGAAGGAAGCCCAGGAGATTCGACTGATTCGTTCTTTTTTTTTTTTTTGCGGTACCGGGGATTGAACCCAGGGGCGTTCTACCTCTGAGCTACACCCCCAGCCCTATTTTTTATTTTTGAAACTGGGCCTCACTAACTAGCTGAGGCTGGCTGCGAACCCGGATCCTCCGGTCTCCACCTCCCAAGTACTAGGATTACAAGCATGCGCCACCGTGCTGGGCCTGATGGCCTGATTTGTTCTTTGTTGAACAGCTTGTTAGTGGCAGAGCTAGAACTGGGAGCCCAAGGTCACCTGTCATCTCTCCCACATTCGGCATTGCCCTTGCCTCATGAGGATATTTTCTATCAGCCAGCACCAGTGCATGCCTGTAATCCCAGTGCTTGGGAGGCTGAGACAGGAGGATTGCAGGTTTGCAGACAGCCCTCAGCAAATTAGTGAGGCCTTGTTTCAAAATAAAAAGGGCTGAGGGTGTGGCTCAGAGGTAGAATGCCCCTGGGTTCAATCCCCTGTACCACACACATAAAAAAAGAAAAAAAATATTATCTATCATTGTATTCTTTCTTGAGAAAAATCTGTGTGTGTTAGGATTTAAAAGTGGTAAATGTTTCCAAGTATGTGTGAGTATGGGCATTCAATAATATATAAGTTGTAAGTACATTTTGATGAGGAATTTCATGTACATGGATTTGGAGGATCAATGAAGACAATTCAGATCTTAAAATAATTTAATGGGTATATGGAGTATCTTTATAGACTCATATATTAAGATAAAATCTACTCACTCAAGAATCAAAACATTATTTTTAAAAATTTTCATTCATAAATAGAAGCAGAGAGACTATAGTGAACCCACTGCCTACTTTAACAATTATTGACATATGGCCAGTCTTCTTTTATATCCACGCCCTGGTCCCCCAACTCCTTCCTTGGATTATTTTAAAGTAAATCTCAGACATTATATCATTTCAATTATAAATATTTCACTATGTATTTTGTGTGTGTGTGTGTGTGTGTGTGTGTGTTGCTGGGGATTGAACCCAGGGACATTCTACCTCCAACCTACACCCCCAATCCAATTTTATTTTTGTTTTGCAACAGGATCTTGCTAAGTTGTGGAGGGCCTCACTAAGTTGCGGAGGCTGGCTTCGAACCTGCGATCCTCCTGTCTCAGCCTCCCAAGTACTGGGATTACAGGCATGTACCACCACATCTGGCTAATTATGTATCTTTAAAAGATAAGAGGACTTCCTCCTAAATCCCAATACCATTGTCACAGTTTTTAAAAAGCTAACAATAATTTCTCAATATCCTCTAATATCTAGTTAGTGTTAAAATTTTTCTGCTTGCTCCCAAAATGTCCTTTGACAGTGAGGTTTGTTCAAATCAGGATCCAAACAAGATCCACACTGAATTTGGCTGGTTTATCTTTAAATCTATAACATTTATGTCAAGGGAAATATTTAAATAACTGCTCCTGGAAGAATTATTTGGCACTTGAAGGAATAGCTTCATTTATATCTACTATACTTGATTGACTCTAAGGCAGGATTAATTGCAAGCTGCATTATTATTTTATGTACCACCATTAAAAATGCTGACAATTATAATTGTAAGATGCCACTAATAGTAATATATATTTCAATTTCAGAGATAATTAAAAAGGAGGAAAACATGCATCTTAAAAATCAATGAAATATAGTAGTTGGAATACAACAAACTCACATGTCAGTTTTTATTTCAAAATGGAGTCTAAGTCGAGTATGGTGGAGCATGCCTGTGATCCCAGTACTTGAGAGGCTGAGACAGGAGGATTGCAGGTTCAAGACTGCGCTCAGCAATTTAGCAAGACTCAGCAAACTAGCGAGACCCTGTTTCAAAAATAAAAAGAGTTGGGGGTGTAGCCCCCTGGATTCAATACCTCATACCACCAACCAACCAACCAAAGGATGATACTTGGAATGTGCAAAAAGTACCTTATAGAGGACATGTTACTCCTATCCCAGAGCAGGTGCAGACTGAACAGTGATTCCCTTCCCTTGTTTGTACATAACACACACACACACACACACACACACACACACACACACTTGTGGTACTGGTGATTGAACCCAAGGGCATTCTACCTGAGTTACACCCCCCAGACCTTTTTATATTTTGTTTTGAAACAGGGTCTCTTTAGGTTGCTGAGAGTCTCAATAATTTGCTAAGGCTGGTCTCGGACGTGCAATCTTCCTGTCTCAGCCTCCCAAGTACTGAGATTACAGGTGTGCACCACTATACTTCCCTCCTTGTTTTCATATCTTATCATGGTGAACTTCTTTCTCCTCTTCTACTTTGGCATGTAACCCGAATTTCTTAGAATTTTTAGACCCCATTTACTCTATGCCAACACACTAACTTTTTGCACAAGTTACGGTCTCTAAGAATGCAATAACGTGCTTACTCTTTGGATTGCGCCGATTTTAAGATATTGAAAAGGGCATATTCATAACACCCTTCCGGTCTTCAAAACCCTGTGCTAGGGGTGGCTGCAGATATCCTTCCTCCTCGGTTTGTGCCATCATAGATGAGCGCTCCATGGGCAATACTAACCTTCACACCAGCTGATGGCATGGGGAAAATGAGACTTGGCTAAATTCTATTTGGCCTCAAATATGGTGGTTTTATTTTTTACTTCTCAGAGAGGTCGGCATCACAGATTGGTCCTTGAGAAGCTGAGTGTCCACTTCAAGGAATTTCAGTTTCGCCCTGTGCTCTTCTTATTAACATGAACCTCTGGACAAGGGAGGGCTAGGAGGGCAGAGAGGTACACAGTTGTATCACAGGATGGAGTATCGGTGAAAACAGGCTCTAAACTTTTTTGCCCCAGGTCACTGGCAAATTTTGAAAGTCAAAAACCTTTGATTTCTCCCTGGAGAAATTCCAACCCATGACTAAAAGAATTTTGCTCCTAGCAATCTGTGCTTATAAGAAGAAACTGTGTTGTTTATTCGTCAGGTCTGAAGTAGTACAAAGGCAATTCTCTGAAACCTTGGGTATAGACATTTTTTGAAAAGTAGAAATGCACTAATTCTTTTTACATATATGCTCTCTGCAGTACAGAAATGAGCTTCTTCTTCTTTTTTTTTTTCTTTGCAGTACTGGGGATTGAACCCAGGGGCATTCTACCTCTGAGCTACACCCCGAGCCCTATTTTTTATTCTTTATTTTGAAACAGGGTCTCACTAAGTTGCGGAGGTCTCACTAAGTAGCTGAGGCTGGCCGCGAACCTGGATCCTCCTGTCTCAGCCTCCCAAGTACTGGGATTACAAGCGTGTGCCACCACGCCCGGCTAGAAATGAGCTTCTTCTCAAGTTAACTTCCTAAGGGTTCAAGACATTCTCACTGAAAGCACATAAAACCAAGGGTTCCAGGGAAACCTACTGCTCATTACTTTTGCTCTATCTTTGCCTTGATTATTGAAAGGAATAAAGTCTTATAAATTCATCAAAAGGACTCCAATTTAGAAGATTATTAATCAACTTTTCCTTCCACCATTTAAGTCTCAACAATAGGGTGCATCTGGGATGCCACCCCGAACTTTTCTATTTTTTTTTTTTTGGTACTGGGGATTGAACCCAGGGGCATTCCACTTCTGAGTTACACCCCCAGCCCCTGTTATTTTTTATTTGGAAACAGGGCCTCGCAAAGTTGCTGAGGCTGGCTTTAAACCTGCCATCCTCCTGTCTCAGCCTCCCAAGTACTGGGATTACAGGCGTGTGCTACCACGCCCGGCTTCTATCTTTAATTTTGAGAGGATTTTGCTAAATCTCTGAGGCTGGTCTCCAACTTCCCTTAAATGACAAAGGAAACAGAGAATTAAACTCTACTTTATTGCTTTTGGCAGGCCTGGTATCCTGAGAATCTACACCAGCTAGTTAAGGATGGGCCTTGCTACTTACCAGTGAAAACTGTTGGTTAAAGGGAAAGGAGATCGAAACATATATACATAAAGTTCAGTGAATACGGGACTAGGGAGTACTAGGATTTTGGAGATGGGCCCTACTAGCTGGGAATACTTTGTGTGTGTGTGTGAGTGTGTGTGTGTGTGTGTGCGTGTGTGTGTGTGTGTGTGTATGTGAATGGGGATTGAACCCAGGGGCATTCTACTTCTGAGCTACACCTCCAGCCCTTTTAAATTTTTGTTTTGAAACAGGGTCTCACTAGGTTGCTGAGACTCTAGCTATAATGCTCAGGCTGTCCTTAAACCCAGGATACACCTGTCTCAGCCTCCAAAGTACTGGGATTACAGGCATGCGCCTCCACACCCCACTTCTAGGTTTTTATTTTAATGTAGTCTAATGTATTAATCTTCACCTTTATGGTTGACGCTTTTTTTTTTTTTTGCGGTACTGGGAATTGAGCCCAGGGGCACTCTACCACTGAGCTACGCCCCCAGCCCTTGTTATTTTTTGTTTTGAGAGAAGGTCTCCTTAAGTTTCCTAGGCTGGCCTGGAACTTGCAATTCTGCCTCAGCCTCCTGAGTAGCTGGGATTACAGGCAAGTGCCATTGTGCTGTGTGTGTGTGTGTGTGTGTGTGTGTGTGTGTGTGTGTGTATGTGTTGCTGGGAATTGAACCCAGGGCCTTATGTGTGCTAAGCACTCTCTACCACTATGCTACACCACTATGGTTAATGCTTTTTATGTCTGGTTTAAGAAATCATTACATACATCGAACTCGTGAAAATATTCTTATGTCTTCTTCCTAGAAGTGTTGTTTCATGGCTAGAATTAAATTTCATCTGGTATTAATTTTGTATAAGGTGAGAGGTAAGGTTCCAGTTTCACTTTCTTCGTGTAGATATTAATCATCATTTACAAAGACCATTCTTTTCCTCTTGGAACTGCAGTGGTTCTATATCTGAATTCAGTCATGTCATCAGTGAATAATGACAGAGTTTTTTTTCTCACCTTTCCATTCTTATAATATTTTCTTTTTCTTTATAGCCAATTATAGCATTGGCTAGGACCTGCAGTTTAATGTCGATAAAAATAGTCATAGTGAATATCTTTGATTTGTTCTCATTCTGGGGTGGGGAGCTTTTAATATTTCACCAGTAAGGGTATATAGCTCAGTGGTAGAGCACAGGCTTAGCAGGTGTGAGGTCCTGGGTTCGATTCCCAACACCAACCAACCAACAAACAAACCAGTAGGTCTGTTATTTGTTGCATATTTGTAGATTCTTTTTTTTTTTTTGCGGTACTGGGGATTGAACGCAGGGGCGTTCTACCTCCGTGCTACGCCCCCAGCCCTATTTTTTATACTTTATTTTTGAAACCGGGTCTCACGAAGTTGCGGAGAGCCTCACTAGGTAGAGAGAGAGAGAGAGAGACAGGGAGAGAGAGAAAGAGAGAGAGAGAG